>SJYQ01004059.1:1387036-1408696 GCA_006410935.1 Redunca redunca
TGGTGGCGGGTGGGTGGGGGCTGGGGTGGGAGCTCCCGTCACCGGCTCAGGCCAGGTCCTTCCCAGGAATTGTCTGTGTGATAGGACTCTTGGCCAGGAGACACACGTATGTCCCTCTGATCCTCCAGTGATACAGTCATGTTTCAGAGGTTAGGGGCTGGTACAAACCACACTCCATCGCAGGGAAAACTGACTTACTTGAGCACCAGGGGTGTTTGGGGACAGGCCTGTGCTCTATCCTTTGCCTGGGATGATGGGCTGGGGGTGGGTCTCTGCTTTGGGTTCAGGCCTGTGTGTGTGCATTCTTGGCTCTTGTTTAGGCTCCCTGGGAAACACCAGTTACCCATCCCCACTGGTCTAGAGTTTGAAGCTAAGGGTCTCACAAAGCCCCAGTCCTGATGGCGGGGAAGGCGGGGGGAAGTGTGACCCTATGGAAACTTGGGGTCTTACAAAGGCCCAGTCCTGGGGAGGGTGATGACCCCATGAATGGAGTTCATACAGAGATAGTCCTGACTCACAGACTCAGGTTCAACATTAACAAACATGGCCACCGAGGACTATTTTGGAAAGCATCCAAGATTTCAGTAAGACACTCTCAGTCATAATGGCATCATCGTCAATACTGTAGAAAGTAACACACCCTGGTTTCCCAGTCTAAATAGGGGGGTGGGTCAGTCAATGACCAGCCCTACTGCAAACTGCTCACCCCTCAAAACAAAGCCTACACAGTTTCTGCCCTTTAATGACAGGGACACTGAAATAAAGCATATTCTGAACCGATTAGAGAAATTGCTTCATAAACTATTATGGAGTACCACAGAATCTAGGCAGCTCTTAAAAATGGGTGTCAAAAACTATGTGCAACATGGGAAATAGCCACAGTCGATAGACGAGTTGGGGCAAACCAAAATGGT
Organism: Redunca redunca; assembly: GCA_006410935.1. Taxonomy (NCBI): domain Eukaryota; kingdom Metazoa; phylum Chordata; class Mammalia; order Artiodactyla; family Bovidae; genus Redunca; species Redunca redunca. The sequence continues at coordinate 1,387,951 of SJYQ01004059.1, forward strand.
GTGGAATAATTTCACTTTTGTAGGTTTAATGAAAAAGCCTAGAAAGGATATCTGTAGATCAAACTATCATTAGTGATTTTACATTCTTAATTCTTATCCATTTTTATTAAAATTTTCTACCATCGATATATATTACTATTAAAATAAGTTTTAGAAAGCAATAAAAGTTGTTGTAATCCTTCCTTTTCCTCTTATTAGGAGACTGTGAAAAATTATCATTTAAGAAAGATGGACTTTAAGTTCAATTAAGAAGTCTTTGCCAGGTCACATGAGATGGAGCCTGGGACTCAGAAGGCAGGATGGAGGATCCTTATTAGCAGAGGGACCTGGGGGACAGGCAGTGTAAAGACTAGCTGCTCAGAGAGCTGGGAGAAAACTGAGAACTGAAGGGGATGTAAATGAATGGCTTTAATTTCTGCCTTCCTTGGGTTTGGTGGCAGCCTGCCCGGCCATCCATACTGACCTTTGCTGCCAGGTCCCTCCCTCAGGGGAGATGAGTGTGCCAGACTGCAGGCCTCTGAGGACAGCCTTGGCTGGGGTTAAAACTCAGGTGCCCTTCATGGCAATGAATATTAAGCCTGGATGTCCCCCAGCCCCCGTGCAGCCCACCACTGTGGGCAGATGCCATCCTGATCCCACTGGCTTCCCAGGAGGCTGTGTGTGAAGTGACAGAAGTTAATGAGAATCCAGGTTTTTAAAAATGGTGGAGAAAACCATTGCATATTCACGACCCAGCAGACCTTTCACATGACCTGCTGCATAATCAAGTCACCGCGGCTGTCTCTCAATGAAAATTTAAATATTTCAGGGCTTTTTGATTGCATTTGTGTGTGTGTGTGTGCTGTTGTTGTTATTATTATTGCTATTTCTCCATCACTAAACTGAAAGATTGACCTAAAAAAAAAAAGACAATGGCCTTTTCAGAGTACCAAAAACAACAACATCAACAACAACAACAACAACAAAACACACCCTCGGATGTGTGTGGAGTGCCTATTTGTATATTCATTAAGCAGAGTTGCACGTGCACACAGGGGAAGTTCACCGTAGCAGGTGCAGCACAGTCATGGGCTCCGAGGCTCGGCTATTTGAGTCAGTTCCTCCCAGCAGCACGGTGATAACGCAGGACTGACTATCCCTCCAGCTCCTCTAGCAGCTCAGGGATGCCTTTGTCCTTTTAAAGCACCCATTATCGTCCCAGAGAACACAATAGGTGTTTATTGTACGGAACCCCCAACACAAATGGAAATAAAAAACACATTCTGGAGGAGATTAGAGGAGCCTGCGACGTGATGTATGATTAACTGTGTTCTGTCGGGTGTGAGCAACAAACGACGAACAACCCACATTTCTAGCATTTCTTTTTTCCCTCCATTAATTTCTATATTCGGCTCATAAAACATTCACATAATGCCTTTCTGGTCTGGGAGAGTACAGGTTTGTTTAATAAAAAACTTCTCATGGAAACTATGAAAGCACCTTCTTCAGAGTCAGCGGAAGGTGAAACAAGCCCCTCAGTGATGGCGAACTGGGACACATGGAGGGGTCAGGTGCCAGGCTTCTCAGGGATGGGCACTGGACCACCCACTTTTCAGACCCTTCAGGTCCATTTCTAAATTGGCGACACAGGGAAATCAGTGTCAAGTGAAGGGAAGGGGTACGAACATAGAAATGAGGACAGAAACTCGGGAAAGCAGGTGATTTCAGAAAAAGGAGTTTCCTCCCTGGTGACAACAAGACAAGGGAAGTAGAAAAATGAGGGAAGTGGAACATCAGGGGCAAAAAGAGCGATGAAAAGTGAAAAGAACAAGGGAAGCGAACAGATCAGAGAACAAGACGGGGAACATTAGAGACACTGAATGCTGAAGGGCAAATAAGAAAAAGCACTTGAGAAAAGATGTGGGAAAAGACGTGACAACAAAATAAGTGAAACTCTAAGTCAGAAAACGTGACTAAAACCAAAAGACCAAAGAGAAACAGGAGCCAGATGAGCAGGAGGTACCGGGGGCTGAAAGAAACGTTCATGAACAGCACCGAAGAATCCACACAAATCCAACGGGAGAACACGTGTACTTTGCTGGGAAGAAATAAGCAAATCCAAAGACACCTAATTTACAAAGAAAAGCCAAACAGTCAGTAAGTTATGGCAATACATCTTCAGTAATGATGGCACACAAAAATGTAAACACACCTTTTGTCTTCCATCACAGGTCTTCCCCTAGTGAGCTGGCAGAAGTGGGTCTATCTTTATTAATGGATATGTGTCCTACCTGTGCCTCTGACAGGCTGGGATTCCTACAGTTAGTGAATGTTCACACCTACTGGGCTTTCTGAGGGCACCTCAGCAACAGGTGTGACAATCCTTAGACATATTCTGAATCTTTAGCCCCATGACTCATCCTCAGGGAAATGATCAGAAACTCACAGAAAACATGCATAGGATTACCATTCTCCCTAAGAAAAAGTGGAAACAAGCTAACTTTCTAGAATAAAGTGAATCATTTAAACAGTAAGAATCCATATGATAGAATATTTATGGAGTTGTGAATGTTTGATGACCTGGAATGTGAGATGAGTCAAACAAAAATGTTTGTTGGAAAGGGTAACTCCTGATTTGGTTTAAAATCGTTTTGAACTATGGGTGTGATTAAAGTGTAAAGTTTTTTCATTGGAAAACTAACTTTCATAGTGTGTGCTCACTAGTGTCCAATTCTCTGTGAGCCCATTGACTACAGCCTGCCGGGCTCCTCTGTCCCTGGGATTCTCCAGGCAAGAATCCTGGAGTGGGTTGCCATTTCCTCCTCCAGGGGATATTCCCAACCCAGGAATTGAACACATGTCTCTTGCGTCTCCTGCATTAGCAGACAGTTCTGTACTGCTAGTACCACTTGGGTGATCTCAACTTTCATAGGCAAAATAATTAATCAAATATTTACTTGCATAGCATTAAATCTTGCTCCGTGATGTCTTTTTAAACATATAATTGAAACAAGGTAAATTTATGAAAGTAGCTTTCAGAAAAATAGCAGTTGGCTATTAGGTCTAAGAAATCTTTTATAATTAATCCTCTTGGCCAGTGGTACCTGGTATGTGGCAATCTTTCTCCTCCCTAATTCTATTATGAGAGTCTGTGTTTCCAGGTAATCTCAGTAAAACTCATTCTTCTAAACATCACCCACACTTCCTGATCTATTGGGTGTGCATAAGATCACAAGTTTCTACGTTCCGTAAGTCAATATCTGATTAATTGTTTTGCTTATGAAAATTACTACTTTCCCAGTTTAAAAAACCTTTATACTGTAATCACATTTAAGTGGGGAATATGAACCATATCATTTTCCTAAAAAAGTCTGAGAGTTTGTCATCTTTCATTTTTAGCATCTTTCATTTCTTTCTCTCTTTTTATAGTCCAGTACTCAGTGACAAACTTTATTAAATATATTTGCATTTTATTGTCTCTCTTTTATTTATACATATGGATTCCACTGTTTTTATTTTTATCTCTTAAAAAATCATTGAGGAATAATTGACAAATATAGCTGTACATATTTAAAGTGTTAATGTACTTCCCTGGTGGATCAGATGGTAAAGAATCCGCTTGTAATGCAAGAGACCTGGGTTCGAACTCTGGGTTGGGAAGATCCCCTGAAGAAGGGAATAGGTATGCACTCCAGTATTCTTGCCTGGAGAATTCCATGGACCGAGGAGCCTGGCAGGCTCTTTTTGCATCCATGGGGTTGCAAAGAGTCAGACACAACTGAACAACTAACGCTTTCACTTTTTGAAGTGTTTTCTTCAGCTGGTCCTAGGACTGCTGCTGCTAAGTCACTTCGGTCGTGTCCGACTTTGTGCGACCCCATAGACAGCAGCCCACCAGGCTTCCCCGTCCCTGGGATTCTCCAGGCAAAAACACTGCAGTGGGTTGCCATTTCCTTCTCCAATGCATGAAAGTGAAAGTGAAGTTGCTCAGCCGTGTCCGACTCTTAGCGACCCCATGGACTGCAGCCCACCAGACTCCTCCATCCATGGGATTTTCCAGGCAAGAGTACTAAGCAATTGTAAATAAGCTGCCCAAGGTCCCCTGGTCTCAATCTGTCTGTCTGTCTGATACACTGTAATGAATCTCTAGGTGCCAGAGGGAATGAGATGCAAGGGTAAGGGTTCTTCTGGAAGAGAAAGATACCAAGGATTTTCCCAGACCCCCTCCATCAGAGACAAGCAGTAGGGCTAGCTACCCACCCCCACAGTCAAGCTAGGAGTCATTGCCTTGAACAGCAGACTCAAGGAACATGTACGTAATCTATGGGGAATGCCCTGCATTTTGCAGCAGTTTACTTCTGCAGTGTGTCTTTTTTCCCCCATTTAAAAAAATTTAGAACAAGCTAAATATAACACGAACCAGGTGGATTTGAAGATGGTGAGAAAACCGTATCTTTGGAGCTAAAATTGACATTGTCATGGTCCCTGAGCCTAGTGCTGACTTGTAGGAGGCAGGTGAAAGAGGGATGGGGAGGAAAAGATGGAAGGAGGCGGGGACACAACAGCTCTGTCTCAGAATCCGGCCCTTCTGTCATTAGCACTTCTGTCTTCCAGTAGGTAGGCATGTACGGATATGAGAGTTGAACCATAAAGAATGCTGAGCACAAGAGAACTGAATGTTTTGAATTGTGGTGCTGGAGGAGACTCTTGAGAGTCCCTACCAGTCAATCCCAAAGAAAATCAATCCTGAATATTCACTGGAAGGACTGATGCTGAAGCTGAAGCTCCAATACTTTGGCCACCTGATGCAAAGGGTCGACTCATTGGAAAAGACTGTAGCTGGGAAAGATTGAAGGCAGGAAGAGAAGGGGACAACAGAGGATGAGATGGTTGGATGGCATCACTGACTCAATGCACATGAATTTGAATGAACTCTGGGTTATAGTCAAGAACAAGGAAGCCTGGTGTGCTACAGTCCCTGGGGTCTCAAAGAGTTGGACACAACTTAGTGACTGAACAACAACTGCCTTTCAGGGACCCTTGTCAGGTTCAGCCCTAGTATGGGCACTCTTGCTGCCCATCTAGAAGGGGCTGGTCCCGGGTGACCAGGTAGAGTCAGCCTGGGCTTGGCCAGCCAGACCCTTCCTTCAGAGATGGAGTCTTGAATACTAATTGGTGCCTGAGTGGGAGGGTTGTGGGCACACTGTGAGGCTCCAGACAGGCCAGACCAACCCCTGCTGCTTCCACAGCCCCTGATGGCTTGCATACTCTCTCTCTGTTTGCTAGAGATGCCAGAGTCACTTGTAATTCCTACAGTCAGGAGCAGGAAGGCGTGGAGGGAAAGAAAAGAATGGGATGAAGCATTCTGGGCACCAAGGGGGGTGTGAAGAATGCTTCCTTAACATACACACACCTACACGCACCACACCCCACACCCCAAACCCCATGTGCAGCCCAGTTCTGCAAGCCTGGCCCGTAACATGAAGGGAACGCATTGTAGCCTTCAGATACGTTCATGTTAATAACTTAGGCAGCAGTCCTCTCTCAAAATTAGTATCTGCTCCAGAGGCTCCCAGCTTCTCTTGTAAAAATAATGGCAGTTAATAGGGAAGGGCTGTCAAGCACCCCGACTCCAGGTACAGTTGGTGTGACAGCTCTGTGATCGGGAGAAGAAAGGTATGCAGAGACAAAAGGAATAATTACCATGAGCTACCAGCACCAGCCCTGGATTTAAATGTTTAAATGTTTTAATTTAAAAGAACAATGGCGCCTTGAAGTGTCTTCACAACCGGTACTGACAACCTGCCATTTATTAATCAGTGTTAAATAACACGGCTCCGGGTTTGACACCAAACATCAGATGATGTGTGATGATCCCGAAAATAGCAACCGTGTCCCAAAGCTGATTTCCAAATGACTCTGGCATAACAAGGAATGTTTACTGCACCGATTAGAGGGTGTCAGTCACTCTTGTGGCAATCACAGTCCAGGGGAGTGAGACTTAAGTGTGCGGAGACTTTTAGTAAATCCAGGTGCTTTGCACACAGGGAGTGAAGTGGATGGTCCTTGCCCTATCCCACCCCATGTCCTCTGCCTTTTGTCCGTGGAAAACTTTAGCCAAAGAATAAGTATAATCAGGGAAGTGAGAAAATGCAGAAACAAAGGGAAACAGTCAAAGGAGCCCAAATAATAATAATGCAGTCATTAGTCCAGGTACTAAATGCCAAGTGAAAGAAGTTAACCGTGATGACCAAACTGCAGCCCTGACATGAAGCTGCCACAATTCTGAGAACTGGGAACAAGCTGTAACTAAAGATTGACTGTGCCTAAAGCAACCAAGATGACACTTCTCACACCACTGACGACCAATTCCAAGATGACTGTCAGAGCTGACTATGCAGTTTCTTCATGAGTGCCCTCCCTTTGTCTATAAAAGCTCTTCTCCCCTGATTGTCAGGGGGAGGAGTCAGCCTTTGAACAGATATCCGCTCCCCCCACCCCCATCCCGGATACTGGCATCTTAAATAAAGCAAACTTTCCTTTCCACCAACCTGGCCTCTTCAATCATTTTTGAGCAGTGAGTGGCCAGACTCCACTTCCGGTAACAGTAGGGCTTAGGCCATTCCAACTACGGCTCACAGGATAAAGTCCATTTAAAAAAGACATATTACTAAGGCAGTGGTTCTCCATCAGGGGCTGTTTGGTCTCCAGGAGACACCAAGCAATGTCCGGAGACATTTTTGATTGTCATATCTGGGGAGCGGGGGGCGGTGTTGCTGTTATCTGGTGGGTGGGAGCGGGGTCTACTGCTGAACACTCTCCAGTGCACAGGACACCTCCCCCCCACTCACAGAGAATGATCCAGCCCCCAGTGTCAACAGCATCCAGGCTGAGGAACCCCACAGGGCTGAAACCCAGAAAATGCATTGTCACAAGTGTGTGTTTCTTTTATCATCAAGAAGATGGTTAAAAAGCTTCTTTGCTACTTGTTTTCTATAAGGGACTACATGTTCACAACCCCTGGGCTGCCCTGACCCCCTTACTTCTATCTGGAAGTCACTGACAGTGGCTGAGGCCCCCGATGAACGTGGGTTAATGTCCAGCATTTTGTATCTCAGTCTCTGGATTGCAAACTGCCGATCCAAAGGCATGCCACTTAAATGCAGGTGCATATATGCCCCCAGAGGGAGAAAGCCCTGAAACGCCCCAGTGGGCCCATCGGAAACGCCACTTTTACTTAAAATGGTGGTTAGTTCTGCAGTAATTTTATTGGGGTTCTCAAAATCTGTTATTACCTTCAGAACATTTTCACAGCAGGATGATAAGCATAAAGGCTACAGAGAGCTTTCATCGATCTGACAAGGATGATGTTTGTTTAACAATATGTTCCAAAGGTACGGCACTGGGAGGGTCTCATGTTGAGCCATGTTCGATCTAAGTCGGTGACATGAGGTTCTCCACCCAGCGCCAGCCAGCTTTCCCTGCTTGTGGTCTTTGCAAAAAGTGCACTAACATGCCTTTAAAGGCATCTTGAATAAATCCTCGTTTACTTGCTCAATTTAGCAAAGACTGATAAAATCCATCCTGCTAATTAGTAGCAGTGAAATAGTAATAACTGTGTCTGGAAGCCAGGCTGCACTTGCTCCTAGGTGGTCCCCTGTGGGGGTCGGAGGTGAGCTCCGGGCCGTCGCTCATAAGGACACCCAGACACACAGGACTGTTTCTGAACAGGGCTTCTGTTTCCTGAGGACACATTTTCTAGTTGATGGGGTGGGGGGGGGCGGGCGGGCAGGAAACCTGGGTCAACACACTGCAAAATGAATTCTATTTGACTCTTATGAACCAAATGGTGATAAAAGGGCAGTGGGAAGAGGGAGGTTTTCTCTCTTTTGGTCCATACAATTCATGCTGCTGACCCACCATGAGGGCCTTGCCCACTTCTGGTCAGCTCATCATGTGGTCCTGGTGCCACTCTCAGCCCTGGGGTGTGAGGATCTGCCCACTGGGGCTGTGATGGGTGGTCCCCGAAGATGGCAGACTCATTTGGAAACAAGGGGCTGGTGAGGAAGCCCTCTCTGTCTCCCGTTCCCTATAAAATCCATGATTCTAGATTGAGCCCTGTCTCTGGCCACCTTGCCTGGGGACGCACCCTTCAGCTCACTCGAAGGCCTGGACCACACCAGGGTTTCCGCTCTGATGCTGCATTTCAAGTCACCAAGCCCAGGCCTGCACACTCCAAGGAGGCGTTCCCTTCTTTGCAAAGTGCAAAGAACCATATCTTCTCCCTCCAAGACTGAAGCTAGAAAAAGAAAAGTCTGCAGTTCTATTGAATGCAACAGAAACTTCCATCTCCTATTCAGTTCTGTGCCGATGCCTACATGTCTTTTACAGGTGCCTGCAGGTGTGCTCACCTGGCTCTTCCCCAAAGGAAGGAATATATCTTCCTTGCAGGGGTAGTTCTTTGTCTCCTGACATGGGACCACACCTCTCACACTCCCTACCCTGTGTCAGCAAAGCACATGGCAACCTGGAACACATGGTTCCCCAAAGGTGCTCTCTTAATGCTTTAAGGTCTCAACAGTTCTCTGGATGAACATGTTCTATCATTGGCAGAAAGCTGATCGTCACCTCTTCAGCGATTTTCTGGTTGAACTTCGCCTTCTTTTCATTTGTCAATAATTGTGAGTGTAATTCCGGAAGTTTCCAAAACACTCTCAACATCTTCATGAAATGCAGCATTTTTGCATTATTTTGCTCTGTCATTTTGTGATCAACTTACATTGTAATTATGGTTTGTTATGGGCCACTTGGCACACTGGGCAGTCAGTTAAGACTGACCTAAGGAGAAGGTGCGTCAGGCAGTGACCAGCAGAGGAACTCAGCACACGAGTGCTCTGTACAAGGAGGACCTTCTCTGCCCCCAAAAGCCTTGTAACGGGGGGTGAGGGGTGGTGGAAAATAGTGTTGGTGTGTGAGGGCCCACCCACTGGGGCTGTGGTGGGTGGTCCCCAAGGATGGCACCACTCATTCTCCCTTCTCTGTACTTGCCAGCTGCTCTCCCTCCTAGCTGTTGTCTTTGTTCAGTCACTAAGTCATGTCTGACTACTTGCGACCCCATAGACTGCAGCACGCCAAGTTCCTCCGCCCTTCACTATCTCCCGGAGCTTGCTCAAACTCATGTCCATTGAGTTGGTGATGCCATCCAACCGTCTCATCCTCTGTAGCCCCCTTCTCCTCCTGCCTTCAATCTTTCCCAGCATCAGGGTCTTTCCCTGGACGGGGATGCTAAGCCCCTCTCTCTGAACCTGGACTGGCCACTGACTGCTCTGACCATCAGAATGCAGAGTGAGGGGTGTTTCTGTTCTCCCGAGACCCAGTCAGGAGTCAGCTTCCATCTAGGGCCTCTGGTGAGCCTCTCTTTTGGGGACACAGACACCCACTATGAACCTAGTCTCCAAGCTGTGAGAAACCTGAAGCTCCAGCCCACAGCCCCAGCCAATCTCCCAGGTGATGACCGTGCATGTGCCATCTTGGATGTCTGGACTCACAGCCTGGGGAGACCCCAGCTGCAACCACCATCTGACCACAGGTGCCAGGGAGCCCCCAAGCTGAACTGTCCAGCCAAGCCTGTCCACAGATGGGTATCCCACCACAGTCCCCAGGACAAGGGGGATGCTGTGTCTCGGGGCCGCTGCATCTGTGGAGGTTTGTTTGTAGGAACAGACAACCAAAACGCACACATCAACACTCTTCTGAGCGCTCGCTCTTAATAGACAGGCCCGCATCTTCAATAACATGACTTCAAGCGCTGAGATTGTTTTGACCATTTTGACAAAAAGTCAAACTATTTTCCAGTTAAGAGACAAGTCTTTTAAAAGTTAAAAATATATTCAGTCAGAACAGTCAACACAGAAGACAAATGCTATGCTGAGAGGAAAAAATAAAATAAGCGTTCTAACACTTCACCCGACATGTTTCCGCCGTGTGTATAATAATGGAATTTTGTTTTCTTGGTGTTTTTAAGTGAGTTCCGTGTTTGTTTGTTTGTTTTACCGATTTGTACTATTTGTTTGGGGCACTGGAAATGGACTGGACTCCTGCTCTTAGGTCACTGCAGATATTGTTGATTTAATAAGATGCAGCATCTATATTTTGTTGAGGATATGTTTTAGGACAGGGCTGGGTTTATCCTCTGGGTGAGTTGCTTCTACCTCTTATCAAAACAGGGTTGCAAAGTTTCGCCAAAAGCTTTTTTGAAGCACAGAATATTCTCCCTGATACATAATGTTTTCATGTCAGCCTCCCCAACTTATTCGCTTAAAGTTCTGACACTCAAATTTTGCATAAGCTGAGATGTTAAGATAGCCACAGTTAAGGACTATGGCCAACCAATTATACCCATGTGTCATTTTGCACTTTTACAAACTCCTGATAAAAAAGAAAATCTTGAAGAAAATACTTCACACAGAAAATATTTCTTTTAGAGCAAAATGTGTCCAATTGATTTATGAGGTCTTTGGTAGGAGAACAAAACACACGCTATAAAACTGGGATGTAAAGAAAGCTTTCCTGGCTTTTCAGAAGAACAAGGCTCACAAGATGGGGGGGGGGTATGGGTTTCATATTTTCTGATACGAATTCTTCATGGAGGCTGCATTTTCCTACTGGTGGGGATGTTTATTTTCATGAAAGACTAAACTGAAGAAACAGTAAATCTTCTCAAGTGCTGGGCCTTTCATGTAAGCCATAATTGGTAAAATGTGATCCACAAATTAGGGAAATGTATGGAAATTTTGTCTGGTTTGGAACATTAAAAAAAGTTTACTTATTTATTTTATTATTTCTTTGGCTGTGTCCAGTCATAGTTCCATCATGCAGGATCTTTTGTTGGGGCATACGGACTCAGTAGTTGCAGTGCACGGGCTTAGCTGTTTCAGGGGATGTGGGATGTTAGTTTCCTGACGAGGGATCAAACCTAAATCCCCTGTGCATTGCAAAGCAGACTCTCAACCACTGGACAGCCAGGAAGTCCCTAGTCTGGGACATTGAATCAGAACTGTTGAAGAGATTGGCTCAGGTATTGATAACTCCTGCCCAGTGGTCTGCACTGTTGTGGGGAAGAAATGCTGCTGGAATCCAGATGTCCACCTGTGGCTATCTCCTTGTCCTGAGGCAGAGATGAGTAGCTGTGATACATATCGGGGGCACAAAGCAGAAGGCATGAACTGTCCAGCCTTAACAGAGGATGTTTTCCGGGGCTTCCCACGTGGCTCAGTGGTAAAGAATCCTCCTGCCAATGCAGGAGATGCAGGAGACATGGTTTTCAATCACTGGGTTGAGAAGATCCCCTGGAGGAGGAAATGGCAACCCACTCCAGTAGTCTTGCCTGGAAAATCCCATGGATAGAAGAGCCTGGCCGGCTACAGCCCATGGGGCTGCAAAGAGTTGGACGTGACTGAGTGACTAAGCACGAGCGTGGACTTGAACTAACCGAGAGCAGCCAATCCCTTTGGAATTCCTAGTGTGATTTTAGTTTTCTAAGGGGACGGCACAGACCCTGTGGAATTTCCCATCAGTCTCGGGGGAGTGTCTGCACAATGGGAGACTCCACAGCGGAGTCATCACTATAGGAACCCCAGCAACTTAATCCCCCTTAGATGGAGCGCAGCGGACCCGAGTTTCACAATTGAAACCACCAGGCAGTGACATGGGAGCAGAAGAAAAACCCTCTCATTTTTTGTTACCTGAACACACGAAGACCCATTTTTGAAAGTCAGCCTGGCCGGTGGGCTCTCTCTCCCCGCAGTGTGGTCCGTGTTGCTGAAACTCTGATTACAGCTGCACTCGGGATGAAAGGAGCGGCCCCGAAAACTCACTTAGCAATCAGTGCCCGGGTGGCAGCTCGCTCTGCCAAGGAGGAGGGGGCATCTCTGCTGGTCACAGCGATTTTGCTGTGTCACAGGAAGAAGCTGGCAGAGCTGCTATTACGGCAGCTAAATGCTATCATTTTAAGCACCATTCCAAAGAAAATAAGGATCTTGCCAGAGGAAAATAGTAACACACCAAAAAGGGGGAAGGCATCAAGGTAAATGAACAAGATTCCTCTCATGGGCTTAGGATGGCTTCTCTGGATGAGAAACAGTTAAAAAGAGCAAGAGACAGAAGTGGTGGTCGGGTGCTCGTAGGGTAGGTGGTGGTGGGGGGCCTGCACTCTGATCCTCAAAGATGCGTTTTGGTGGACAGTTTTTCTCTTGTCTGCTCCCAAGTCTGCCACTGGCTCTGCTCCTATCATTCAGACTGATTGCCTCCTTCCAGTGTTAATATTTGGGGAGTGCCCCTGTGTTCTAGGTATTGTATGGGGTGCTAAGATTCGGCAGAGAGGAGAAACAGGCAAGGCCCTGCCCATTCCGCGCCCGCTGAGGGCAGCAGACAAGAATGGAACAAGCACACTGTTGTGCAGTAAGAACTGGGCCTTTGTCCCTGGTCCCTGGCAGGGAGCTTCCAAAGCCCTTGGGATTTCCTGAGTGATGGAGTGTCTTTGTTAGACTGATGAGCTGACTCACTGTGGGCCCTAGTTTAGGATGGGGGCTGGTCACCAGAAGGACGAACTCAGGCCTGGAGAGCTGGGAGTTTGAGCCAGCCTGACCTCTGGGGTGGGTAGTTACAAGGCCAATGATGCAACCAACCACGCTGGGCACGAGCCCCAATAGGAATGCTGACACAGAAGCTCACTGGCTGGTGAACACACTGATCTGTGGGGAGGGGACGCCCTGATCTGAGGGGATGGGGCTGGACAGGATGCACAGCCTCCTAGACCTCACCCCACACACACTCTTCATAGTAAAGCTGTAACCCCAGGCTGCCTGCCTGAGCTCTGCAAGTCTTTCTACTGAATATTGAGTCTGGGATGGGGACATGGGGAGTCTGTAATTATATCCCAATTGGCCAGAAATGCAGGCAGCCTGGAGATGCTTCAGGACTTGGGGCTGGCATCAGAAGAAGAGGAATCTGCCCTTGACCTGTGGGGTCTGAGATAACTCTGGTGGGCAGTGTCAGGATGGAATTGCAGGACCCCTGGCTGGCGTGGGCTGGGCTGAGCTGAAATGTGGTTCATGGTGACATGTGTGAACAGTGCTGGTGACAGGGCTGCAGAGAGGGGACAAGGTGAGTCAGACCTGAGACTAGGGAGGCCTGACCCAGAAGGAGAGGTCAGGGCAGCTTCCCTGAGGGGTGAGCAGAGCCAACCGGGCCAAGAAAGGGCAGAAGGAAGAGCTTGTGCACAGGCTCTGGGGCAGGACTGAGAGGAGACAGTATGGCCCAAAGGTCAGGGAGGAGGTGACTCCCAAGGTCAGGGAGGGGGTGGCCCCAGAAGTCAGGGAGTCCCATACTAGCACCACAGGCCCAGAAGGACTCTTCCCCACACCTAGATGGGTGCACTGGGTCCTCTTCCCTCCACGGTGAGAACCTACAGCCTCTGGCACGTCCTTGTGACTAATGGGAAGACAGCGTCCTCTGGTCCCACGCACCCTGTGACCTCTCCATATGGCAGCTGTTGAAGGCTCTGAGCTTGTCCTCATGCACAAACCTCCAGAACAAAGTGGCAAATTTACCCAAAGGACGGGCTCAGCAGTCAGGCCCTGCAGGGATTGGGGGTGGGCAAGAGCCATGAGGTGACCAGGACATGTGACCAGGACAGTGAGGTGACCCGTCTGGGGACAGACAGTGAGCAAAGTCAGGGAGGCCACAGCGGAGCCCAGCTGTGTCCTGTGGGCTGAGCTGGGCTGTCAGGTCTCACCTCACATTTGGAGTAAGAGCTGCCTGGGCCTCCTGGAGAGGAGAGGGCTCGCGTGGACAGGGCAGGGCCTGTGTCAGCTCAGGCCTGTCTTGGCATCTTGCTTGCTCCCTCCTCCTGGGCCCTCGGTCTACTGTCCCTTCCTGCTCATGTCCTTGAAGCCCCACTTTCTGTCCTTCATCCCTTTACTCTTCTGTGCACCAGGTCAGGGCATGAACTGAGGCTTGACTGGGTATCCCTGGAGGGCGAGGGGCCCAGCAGAGCCCTCCTGGGGACCCCCGTCCTGGGTAAGAGCCTCAGGAGTGAAAACCTGGGGGCTATGCTCAGGGCAGGAGACACACCAGGCCTCACAGCTGCAGGTTTGAATCCTTCTTCCTCTGCCTCTGATGGCCAGTCCTGGTTGCTAGAAATGGGCTCACAGAGAAATCCACACCTGGGCATCTTGAAGATTCACATAGATCACGCAGACGCAGATGCCGTAGTTTCTTCAAAAACCAATCCTATGAATCCTACAGCCCCACGGTTTCAGAATAAAAATCACATCTGCCTATACAATTTGGCTTGAGCAAAGAGTCAGTCCAGCTTCATACATGTGGGCAGTGGTGGGGGCAAAGGCTGCACCGAGAAAAAGAGAAGGAAACCAACTCACATTTCATCTATGCTGTGTCATGGGAGGGGGCGGGGGTCCAAAAAGCCAAGGATTAAATTACCTGAAACCCTAACAAGACAAACAGTAGAAAGAAGGAGTGGAAGGAGCAGGAAAAGGAAACTGGGGTCAAAACGAGGGGCAGCCATGGAGGAAGGAGCCCCCAGGACCACGCAGGCTGTCTGGAAGCTCTTGTGGGCCCAGCGCTACCTTCCTGCCATCACACTCACAAGATGTGCATCCTGAGGGTGAGGAGGTGGGGCTGGGCCTGGAAATTAAGCATCCCATGAAGCATGTAAGAGTTCATCAAGTCCCTAATGCGCTGAAACGCATGAGAAGCAAGTACCTGCTCCAGGACAGGTGCCATGGAGGCGATTTCCACTGCCATATCTCACACTGAGCGCTCTGTACAGCTGGCCTCCTCTTCCCTCAGGAGAGTGGATTAGGTGGGGAGGAGCCCAACGGCTCTAATGCAACCTGATCTAGTCTCACTGCACACGTGGAACGTGCCATCTATCTCATAAATGCATCGCAATGTTCCACAAATCACCCACGTTTATCCCCTGAGACGTCTTTAACTCGGGGCTTAGAGTTACAAATGAATTCTCCCATGGATCTATTATTCTCTCAAATGCAGAGAGAGAGAGCCCGGGCTTATTCAGCGCTTCTCAGAGCTGAGCTGAATCGGGTAGTGCATAATCTGATGAGGACCTTCGGAACCAGCATGGATCCACGGCCAGCATGAACTGCAAGCCAGCTCTTGACTAGGCAGGTATCCAGGGGTCAAGTGTAAGTTCCATGAGTTACTGTCTGATGAGACATCTGACACTTGTAGGGACAAGTGACCGAAGAAGACTTATGTAGCATCCACCCTGGGACAAAGCTATGGTTTTTCCAGTAGTCATGTATGGAGGTGAAAGTTGGACTATAAACAAGGCTAAGTGCCAAAGAACAGATACTTTCGAATTGTGGTGCTGGAGAAGACTCTTGAGTGTTCCTTGGGCTGCAGAGAGATCAAACCAATCAATTATAAAGGAAATCAACTCTGAATATTCAGTGGAAGGATTGACGCTGAAGCAAAAACCTCCAGTACTTTGGCTACCTCATGTGAAGAGCCAACTCATTAGAAAAGATCCTGATAGTGGGAAAGATTGAAGGCAGGAGGAGAAGGGGAAGACAGAGGATGAGATGGTTGGATGGCATCACCAACTCAATGGACATGAGTTTGAGCAAACTCTGGGAGATAGTGAAGGAAAGGGGAGCCAGGCATGCTGCAGTCCATGGAGTTGCAAAGAGTGGGATACAACTTAGTGACTGAACAACAACAACCCAGGGACAAGTCCCTGAAGAATGACTGATCATAGAGAGTACAACCAGACTCCCTGGGAGAATATCTCCTCCCAGGGGTCAGGAGACTGATGGTCCTAACACAAAAAAGCCATACCACCCAAGAAGTACCCACTGAAACACAAAGTTGGTTGGTCTCTACATGAGCTGGGTTTAGATGGAAATATCCCCTGGAGTAGGAAGTGGCAACCTACTCCAGCAGTCTTGCCTAGAAAATCTCATGGACAGAGGAGTCTGCTGGTCCACAGTCCATGGAGTTCCCCTCCTGAGTCTCCATGGAAATGAGAATTAAATACCCAGGTCTCCATGACACATTCGTCAAAAAGGCTATAATTTAAAGGACTGACCATACCACCTGCAGGGTGGGATCTCAGGCTGCCGGCATGAATATAAAATAGTCCAACCACATTGGGAAACTGTCGGGCAAGTTAAACATAACCAACCCCTACCAGGAGCTGTCCCACTCCTAGGGGCTCACCCAGGATGGCTAAAACATACCAGGCTTGGATCCAAGTGCTCAGAGCAGCTTTATTCACCACAGCAGAAGCTGAGAAACCATACAGAACACCCACCCGCAGGTGAACGATAAACCAAGTGTGTTTCCATACGTGGGAATACTGCTCAGCAACAGAAAACGACAGACACACAAATAACTCGGACAGATCCCAGAGTCATTAAACAGGGGGAGAGAAGCCAGGCACCAAATTATTCCATTTCTATAAAATTATACAAAATGCCAACTAATCTATAGTGACAGTAAGCTGATTAGTGTCGCCAGGGGATGGCAGAGAGGAGGCTGACTGCAGAGTGGCAGAGTGAGCTTTTCAGATGGGATGAGATGCTCTAAATCTTGGTTATGGTGGTGACTTTATGAGCGTGTTCATCTGTCAAAAATGCATCGTTGAAATGTACACTTCAAGGATCAGAATTTATTGTATGTAAATTTTATCTCAGTAAACTTAATTTTTTTTTAAAGAATAATTTTGGCCAAACAAGGTTTTCTCCTACATTGGAACTTCAGGTTTGTCGAGGAGATCTTCCCCATTCAATACTTTATGACCTGAAATTGTGGGGGAGAGGGGTTTTGCTTGTTTGTTTAAAAGAAAACTGGGCTCCCCTGTGGCTCAGTGGTAAAGAATCTGCCTGCAATGCAGGAGACCTGGGTTTGATCCTTGAGTTGGGAAAATCCCCTGGAGGAGGAAATGGCTACCCACTCCAGTATTCTTGCCTGGAAAATCCCATGGACAGAGGATTCTGGTGGGCTACTGTCCATGGGGTCGCAAAGAGTTGGACATGACTGAGCGACTAGCGCCCTTTAAAAGAAAACTACTTCAATGAGCCTTTAAAACTGAGGTCCATCCACCCCTGAAGGATGTGCTATACTTGGCAGGTGATCCCCAGCACGTGTACAATTTCACTTCTGAATGAGGAAGCGGCATGTTACAGGTGAGCAGAAAAACACGGCTCCAGAAAACCCTCCATCGGTGCTGCTGGTGGCACCTCCCTGGAAGCAGGGATCTCATCTCAGGGTGTTTTGGGCTGTGGGCACCTCTTGTTACTGAGCAGACAGAACAGTTTAAAACCCAGTTCCGTAGCGAACCTGGGGCCTGGGGGTCGTTGGCACACAAGAGCTCTCGGGCATCTTTCTCCGTCTCTTGGAAGGTAGGAAATAAAGAATACATTTTTAGCTAAATGAGAGCTGAAGTGTATTGGAGAAGTGTTATGAATTGTATGCAGGCCACCAAATAAAATTCAATTTCAGGTGATGGGAAGGTAAAATGTTTCTGGAGAAGTCGTTTTGCATATCACACCAGACAGCAGGTACTAAGAAGGGGGGCGGGCCTTGGGACGGATCTGGCAGCGGTTGTTGCCTTCTCTGTGCTCCTCTAATCGCACGGCTGCAGTGTTGATTCAGAACACGGCGGCCCATGAAAAATGTCACCGTCGTGTCGATGGTGCGGATCTGCCGGCAATTGCGGCGAGCAGTCGCTGCACATAAAGGGTGATAAGGCACTACATCCTGCCATGCTCAGCAGGCTCCCCATTTCCTGCTGCAATTACACATCAAACTGTTTTAGCTTCACAAGCTTCGGCACTATAAATGGCCTGGAGGCAGAAGGCCGCCTGGCACACTGATGAGCGGGCTTCAAAGCCGAGTGCAGACTCACGTTAAGGGCAGGGGCAGTGGAGAGGAAGCTACGGAAGAACCCTATCACTCCCATCTCTGCATGTACACACCCAGTCCAAGAGCCCTTAAGACATGCCCTAGAAATCACTCTCTCATTAGCTCTGCTTAGTCCAATTAACAGAGGGTTTACGGGAACATTGTCAAGTATCATTGCAAGAGCCGCGGCACAAAGGTGCTGGAGAGCTCTCAGTGCCCGGCCCTGGCATCTCTGGTGCGGTCCCAAACTGAGCAGAGCAGCTCCTCTTGGGAGTTTGTGAGGAATTCGGGATCCCAAGACCTGTCCAGGGTCCTCTGACTCAGAGTCTCTGGGGTGGACCCATGTTTGATCTCTGGGTCAGGAAGATCCCCTGGAGAAGGGCATGGCAACCCACTCCAGGATTCTTGACTGGAGAATCCCCATGGACAGAGGAACGTGGTGGGCTACAGTCCATGGGGTCGCAAAGAGTTGGACACCATTGAGCAACTAAGCACAGCACAGCATTCTCTTTTTTTAAGATTCTTTTCCCATCAAAGTCATTACAGAGTATTTCCCTGAGCTCTACAGTAGGTCCTTGTTGGTTACCTATTTTATATATTTGTTATTTAGTCGCTAAGTCATGTCCAACTCTTTTTCAACCCCTTGAGCTGTAGCCTGCCAGGCTCCTTTGTCCATGGGATTTCCCAGGCAAGAATACTGCAGTGGGTATTCATTTCCCTCTCAAGGAAATCTTCTCAACCTAGGGATTCAACTCATGTCTCCTGCATTGCAGGCAGATTCTTTACTGCTGAGCCACTGGGGAAGCCCAATTTTATATATAGTAGTGTACATGTGGAGCATCTTGGTGGCTCAGTGGTAAAGAATCTGTCTGCAATACAGGAGATGCAGGAGATGTGGGTTCAATCGTTGGGTCAGGAAGATCCCCTGGAGGAGGGCATGGTGACCCATTCCAGTATCCTTGCCTGGAGAATCACATGGACAGAGCAGCCTGGTGGGCTACAGTCCATGAGGTCACAGAGAGTTGGACACGACTGAAGTGACTGAGCATGCACACACACAGTGTGTACATGTCAACTCCAATCTCCTAATTTATCTGCCCCCCACCCCATGTTTCCCCTTCGGTAACTGTAAGTTTGTTTTTGATATCTATAAGTCTGTTTTGTAAATAAGTTCATTTGTATCTTTAAAAAAAATTAGATTCTACATATGAATGACACCATATGATATTTGTCTTTGTCTGCCTTGCATCACTTAGTATGATCATCTCTAGTTGCAATTCACAACTAGAGCTGGGATTCGCCAAAGGGGAACAGCAGGGGCAAAGGCCAGGGGCAGAGACAGAAAGATAGCCAGGCCTGTGGAGCAGGGAACTGAAGTGGAAGGGTCAGACTCACAAGTTTTCTACAGGGTAGGAAGTGTCCAGACTGGAAGCCTAGTGGGTAGAGGGTTCCTCTCTTTCCCAAACATCAGGAGCATCAAGATGGCCAGCTGTTATGGCCTGACCGCTAGGCCAAGACAGCCGGGGCTCTGCACACAGGGAGGGGTCAGGCCTCTGGTGGTACATTCAGAACAGAGGCTTCCTGAGCTTGACCTCTGAGGGGCCTGAGGGATAGGGTTGGGTCCAGGTGTGTGCCCCCACCCCTACCCCACTGCACACGCACAGAGTCTGTCTCCAGCCCCTCCAGACCTGTTTCAGCAGTAAAACAAACAGTGCAAATCTGGAGAAACCAACTGACCTTCTGAGAAGTAAGCAACTGGAGATGCCTCCCAGGTGCACGGTGCTCATCTCAGCATCCTCAGATATCAATATGTAACCATGCTGTGGCTAGAGACAGGCCAGTGTGGGGGGCAGTTACTGGTAACAGTCAGCTCAGACGGGGATGTGCAGATGGCCTGACGGTCACTCCTGAAGCGGTCTCTTGCACCCACGATATTTCCAGAGGAAACGCCTGGCGCTTTGGTGCATATCCTACACCCCACCGCTGGTTCAGGTAGAAACAGTGACCTCAGCAGGTTTGGTGGTATGGGGAGTGGGGGAAAGGGGGGAAGGGGAGAGCTGGTGTGGAAAGGAGAGGAGGGAGGGAGGGAGGCCTGGACTACATGGCCCCCAGGAGAGGCCTCTCCTTTAGGAGAAGGAGCTGGGCTGCAGAATCTGAGTCTCACCTACAGCGCTGTGGTCAGCTCTGTGGGCCTCGTATTTCTCTACTGAGCAGTAATGCCAGGCTGGACTGGTCCTATGTGTTCAAAATGAGAATTTCCAAACACCTCCTCAATTCTGCCTCTTCTTGGGTCCACAGTCATTCCATCCAACACGTGGGTCAGCCCCAGAGATGTGCGCCCCTGTGTCTGTGCACAGACATTCAATCCTCCCCAAGGGCAGCGAGTCAGGACAAAACAGTCCAGATTTTACCACCTTAAAAATACTGCCTTAAATTAAAATGCATAAACACGTATCCCTCCAATCAATTCAGAACTTTGTGTCTGACATCCATCCATGACAAAATCTCTCCGGAAAGTAGGCATAGAGGGACCATACCTCAGCATAATAAAGACTACATGTGACAAGCCCACAACTTACATTATAATAGATGTTGAGAAGCTGAAAGTTTTCTCTCTAAGGTCAAGAATAAGACAAAGATGCCCACTCTCACCACGTTCATTCAACATGGTATTGGAAGTCTTAGCCAGAGCAAGTAGGCAAGAGAAAGAAATAGCAGGATTCCGAATTAGAGAGGAAGAAGTAAAACTAAAATAGATCAGGGCCCTATCATTCATTTCTGCCCTCCAGGTGCCTTGCCTGCCTTTTGTCTGTGGAAA
>SJYQ01004059.1:1408806-1441606 GCA_006410935.1 Redunca redunca
AAAAAAAAAAAAAAAAAAAAAAGAGATAGAGATGGCCAACAGGTGCATGAGAAGATGCTCAGCATCACTAGTCACCAGGGAAACGCAGACCAAAAACCACAATGAGATGTCACCTCACACCTGTTAGGATGGCTGCGTCAAAAAGACTAGAGTTAACAAGTGTTGGTGAGGATGTGGAGAGGAGGAATTCCTTGTACACTGTTGGGGGGATGTAAACTGGTGCAGCCCCTATGGAAAACAGTATAGAGGTGTCTCAGAAAGTCAAAAGTGGAACAACTATATGATCCAGCAACTCCAATTCTTGGTATTTAGCCAAAGAAAATGACAACAGGATATGGAAAGGTTATCTGTCTCTGATGCCCAGTGCAGACTTAACTTACAACAGCCAAGACATAGAAGCAATCTAAGTGTCCATTAACAGATGAATGGGTAAAGAAGATAGGGTGTATATACACAATGGAATATTATTCAGCCTTTAAAAGGAAGGAAATTCTGACACACGCCACAATGTGAACAAACCTTGAGGACAATATGCCATGTGAAATAAGCCAGTCACAAAAATACAAATACTTATAGGGGATCCTGAGAGAAGTCAAACTCATAGAAAGAAGACTTCCAGATGAGGAAGTTGACGAGGCTGCTACAGACCCAGGTGCCCAAGGGGAGATACCCACGTGGGGCCTGAGGACAAGTGTCTCTCCCTAGGTTGCTGACATCCAAAACACAGCAAACTATCTTGTCCACCAACCTGGCCACTTCATTGACTTTTGAGCAGCAAGCAACCAGACCTTACTTTCAGTTACACTGTGAACCAGCCCCAGTCACCCTTGGTTCGTGCCCTGCACGCAGATTTTCTTGTTAACATGCACTGAAATACCCTTGTTTTTCTTAGTATTGACTAGACTGCTTCCCTGGTGGCTCAGTGGTGAAGAACCTGCCTGGCAATGCAAGAGACAGGTTCAGTCCTTGGGTTGGGAAGATCCCCTGGAGCAGGAAATGGCAACCCACTCCAGTATTCTTGCTTGGGAAATCCCATAGACAGAAGAGCCTGGAGGGCTACAATCCATGGAGTTGCAGAGTCAGACATGATGGAGCAACAACAGGCTGGACTGAAGACAGATAGTCACCTGCCTACCAGGATTCAGCAATGAGTCAGGCTGGGCAACCCCAGAAGAGAGAATGTATGGTGCCTGCAGGGGAGGGTCAGTTGTCTCAGTGAAGGAAAGCGTCCTCTGTCTGCTCTGCTGAGCAGAATGACAGGGAGGGGGCCTGGTTCTTCTGCTCTAAGGGTAGTGGGGTGGGGTGGGGGGTTGGTCTCATTCACCTCTTCTAGACGAGGCAGGTGGCTGAGAGAAGGGAAGGGATGAACCTGTGGTCACACACTGAGATGAGGTCTCATCCACGGTCCCCCTGCTGGGTCAGGCTGAGGAGTGAGTGTACTGCTGGTGTCTGCCCCGTGGGCCCGACCGGTGCGTGGCCTGAGTCTCTGTCCACCCTGCCTGTGCCCGCTGGCCGCCCACTTTGCCTGCCCACGTGTGGATGCACCTCAGCCACACATATGCCCCAGCATCCACATGCTGCTTGCCTTCCAGGTCTGGCACTCACTGCTCACTTTATTTTCATTTAATTTTTTTAGCTGAAAACTTGCTTTGCACCAGAGTTCCATGAAATGAGCTGCCTGGTGTAGATGCAGAGCATATGGTGGGCCGTGTTGGGGGGTGGCTGCTGGCGGCATCTTTGAGGCGGTGACACAGGGCGCCCAGCCGGCAGCTGAGCCTCCGTGTGGAAGCTGGGCCGTCTGACCCTGTGGGAAAGCTGCCCATGTAAAAACTAAAATAAAGAAGATGAGAGAGTCTCACTTGAGGTTGTGCCAAGGCAATTATCCAGGCATAAGCTCTGCTGAGGTCTTTCCATCTCAAAAGGCAGCTTTTCCTCGCATGAAGGAGTGGCTAATGCAGTTCTGAGATCAGACTCGCCCTAGATAAGCCCAAAGGTGGATCTCTGGGGGCCCTGGTCAGGACACCACACAGTCTCCTATTCTGATGGTGGTACAGGATGGTGAAGAGTGAACAGTAAGAACGTTAGATTCATGAAAGGAGGGACTCTGTCAGCCTTGTTGACTGTGGAATCCCCACGATCCAGGATGGATGGAGGCATGAATGGATGGATAGATGGATGGAAGAAAGGATGCATGAGTGGGTGGATGGATGTTATGTATGAGGGATACACTGGATGGATGAATGATGGATGGTTGTTTGCACAGATGGATGTATGGATGGACAGATGCCTGGGTGAGTGGGTGAGTGTTTGGATGGATGGATGGATGACAGATACATTGATTGGATGGATGAATGAATGATGGATGTCTGGATAGATGGATCGATAAGTGGATGGATAGGTAGATGGATAGAGTCATGGGTGAGTGGATAGATAGGTGAGGAATGGATGCATGGGTGGGTGGGGTGATGGATGGATAGACAGGTGATGGATGGATGACTGAGTGGGTGGGTGGTGGATGGGTGGATGCATGGGGGTGGGTGAACGGATAGTTACATGGAGGAATGGATTCATAGGTGGGTGGGTGGATAAATAAGTGGGTAGCTGAGTGGATGTATGGATTACGGTCACAAGGTATTCTTTCATGACAACTTATGGCAAGGGCACCGAAGTGTCACCAGGCTTCCCTACAACTCTAGCCTGTCCAGTCCCAGTGTAGAAGAAGCTGCCTGATCTAGAACTCAGACTTGCTAGTTGAGATCCCTGCTCAGTTTTGAGCTGTGTGCCCTCGAGCAGATTGCCTGACTTTCTCATCAGGGAAAAAAGGGTGAAATGACATTCCCTCTAAGGGAGGGAATGTGTCCTGCACAAGGACAGCCTGTGGTCTATGAGTCCCCAGACATGAACTATGGTTATTAGTGTTCTAAAACACCGAATATTCTCAGCTACTTAATGCCGTATCTTTGGTAGCTTTGATTGATCCCCTTTCAAAGTTTCTAAACTGGGAACATTAAAAAATAAATGATATTTCAGGGCCACGGGGAAATTGCAGTGTTATAGAACAGTCCCTAAAATCTTTTCAGAATGATTTCTGGGGCTCACATCTCTCATATACAGAAGCTCTTTCCTGCTTAGGACATGCTTAGTAGTTCTTATCCTGCTTCCTTTTAAAATAACTCTGAAATATACGAAGTGAAGTGACAGCAGGCACGGAGCTCCACCTCAGGTTGGAGGTGGTTGGAGCCTGATTTCTGACGCGCTCGGGCTCTGCTGAGCATGAAGCCCTTCCTGGGCCCCAGCGAACCCTCATGTTTTGATGCTAATTTTCAATTTGCATCTTTAAAAAGGTAACATTTGATCCAGATGAGCTGGTCTGGTCTGAAATATTTATCTGTGAAGAACACATTTTAGTTCCTTCTGGGGAGGGAGGGAACCCCTTTCCATGTGGAACATATTTAAAGAGCATTATGGGGGTGTGGCGTGCCTCTCTCTGAATCCCAGCTGTTTCAATGTCTCTTTACCTGTTCTGACTCTGCTATTGAATGAAGGATAAGCTCAAGGTCAGGGCCACACATCTCATGGTGGCTGCAGGGCTGGCATGGGCTTCTCTGAGGTCAGTGATATATTGGAAAGTCCCTGTTGGGGTCCAGCCCAGCTGGGCCCTGGAAGCCAAATGCACCATGCAAATGTCCACGATGCTGCCTTCTGACAAAACTGCCTGGCAGTTTTCTAAGCTGCTCAGCATGCAAAAGCTTAAATGTCACACTTGGGAGTGAAGAAGCAGATGAACACACTTTGGGTGGCCCCAGTGGATCTGTCCCCCTGGTAGTTGTCTGACTGGGCAACCTGAGGACATACAAGGGACCAGGGCACCAGTGGTCACAGAGAGCTTCATCCCATAGATGTCTGTAAGCGGCCCACCCTGCAGACTGTTAGCATGCTTGCTCAGTCCTGTCCGACTCTTTGCGACTCCATGGACTATAACCCGCCAGGCTCCTCTGTCCATAGGATTCTCCAGGCAAGAACACTTGAGTGCACTGCCATTTCCTCCTCTAGGGGATATTCCTGACCCAGGGATCAAATCCACGTCTCTTACATCTCCTGCATTAGCAGGCAGGTTCTTTACCTCTAGCACCACCAGGGAAGCCCACAGACTGTCAGAGGCCCTGTTAAAAAACAAAGTTATTCCACCCTCCAAAAGCATGTAGCTTCCATGGGCATTGTATGCAAAATGAGTCAGAACCCAAGAAGGTCCCTAAAACAGGGCTTCTGTCCACCCACCTTCTGCTCCAGGCCTCACACTCCATCATGGCAAACTGACACCAGAATCCGGCTCTTTATTTATCCCACTGAGTGTGGGGGTGTCAGTGTCACACGGACAGTGCAGCGTCTGTCAGGCTACCGACCTTAACTTTCTTCTTTTTCAAAAAATATGTACTGATTTGTACTCATACTCAGTGATAATGTGCGCTGGTTTTCAGGTGACAGCCTGATCATTTTCACAAATGCAGGTGCCTGTGTAAACAACACTGTGATGCAGACCATTGAACATGGCCAGCACTCCTGTCCATTCACAAGCACCACCTCCCCACCAAGGCGCCTCCCCTACTATTCTATCGCCATCAATTAGTGTGGGAGCCAGAAGGATGTCCACGTCCTTGTTCCCAGAACCTGTAAAGATGCGACTACAAGACAAGAGGGACTTGGCAGAAGCCAGTAAGTTAAGGGCCTTGAGATGGGGAATGATCCGGGATTCTGGGTGGGCCCAATGTAATCACAAGGGTCCTTGTAAGAAGGAGGCAGGCAGGTCAGAGTGAGAGGAGGACAGGTGATGATGGAAGCCCAGGATGGGGGACGTGGTGCCTGTAGAGCCTGGAGAAGCACGGAAGCCGACTCTCCCCCGGAGCCTCCAGAGGAACAGGGCCCCAAGGACCTACTATAGACGTCTAAGCCCTGTGACTGTAAGAGGGTGAATTTAGGTCTTTAAGCCACTATGTCTGTTAACTTGTTATAGCCATAGGAAGCTAGCACAGTAGGTTTGGCCTGTTTAGCAATGTCATGCAACTGGAATGGCCGGTGTGTACTCTTTGGGGTCTGCTTCTCCTGCTGGTGAACCTCATGCACGTCACATGAATAGCTCCTTCCCTCCACTCCTGTGCTGCATCCTGAGGTACACCTGTGCCCCGGTCTTTTTACCCACTGTCCTCTGAATGTGCACCTGGGCACCTCCCGGCATTGATCACATATGAATAAAGCTTCTGGGACATGCCTGAACATTTTTAAATTACTTTTTTGTTGTGATATATGCACTCATTTCTCCTGTGAATCTCCCCAGGAGTAGAATTGCTAGAGAAATTCTTTATAAGAAAGTTTCTGTCTCACTTTGGGAAAAGCTGGCCAACCCTTGTGTGAAGTGTTTGCACGGATCTCCACCACTATTCATGAGCCACGAAGAAGAGTACAATTCTTCCACACATTCGATGACTTGTAATCACAACTTCACCACTTCTTCACTGAAGAGTGACTCATCTGAATGATTACTCGGGGTTGAGGCCCTTGGATTATACTTCTATTTCAGTCTTGGTTTCTCCTGCTCTCAGCCACAGACGTGAGAATATTAACTACTTTAATAATATGAACACGGGGGTTTAGGGCCATAGCTACATGTATGTGGTTCAGCCACTCTGATTTCTTATTCTTCGCTATTGAACACGGTCCCTAAGATCCTGTGTGGGCACCCAGGTCTGTCTCTAAGACGTGGGACCCAGTCCATGCTGGGAAGTGTCAGTGCTGTAGGGATGGTGGATTCCAGGGAACTTTATAAAGCCTGGGGTCTCCTTGCGGGACGGGAGTGGTAGCAGCAACGTGTCCGCAGGACAGAGGGAGAGGTAAGTTGCCAGGCCCGAGGAGGGGAGTGCAGTTGGTTTGGCTTTTGGGGAGTGGGACCAGAGCTCCTGCATCTCCTGGGGAGGCAGGTGCAAAAGATGAGGGGCAGACAGCTTTAAGTGTGGTCGCCAGGCCCTAAACAAAATCAGCCTGGAGAAGGTGTTTAGACTGTCTCAACTGTGCCCATGATTTTCTTGACAATGTTCTTCCTAAAAATGACAAGACCTCCCCCACTGAAAGTCCTCAAAGCCTGGATATTGGGCATTTCCTTTAGGAAAGGAAGCAGGTTAATAGGAAACCTGGCCTTAAGGGAACAAGGTGCCTTTTCCACCCAAACCCCTGCCCACACGGCTTCCTTCCTCAGTCTCGGCTGTGTGGAGAATCATCACATCTCCTTGCGTGACTGTCACGATCACCGTTAAGTCTTGGAGCCCTGGGTCTGAGCCAGGTGCACTGGGTGCCACTGGATATTTCAGAAAAGGCAGGAAGCATGAAATTTATCTGATGCCTCTACATAAAACCATTCCACCATCGGGGAGGAGAGTGAAAGGCATGAAAATTAGACAAATCACCCCAACGTTCCCCAGAAGTGCCATTGTTTAGGACTTCACAGCTGTCCTCATTGTTTTCAGAAATTAAAACAAACAGAAAGAGAGCAAAAAGAGCAGGGGAATGAGGTGGGGCATGCAGGGCCTCATTCTGGGAGCCGGGAGGAGAAATACCCATGGGACCAGAGACGGTGGGGGTCGTAGTCCTACACCCCTGCCTGCCTGGCCTCTGGGCAGTGTCTGGGCTTCCTCCCCAACCTCCCTGCCTGGTACGTGGCCCCTGGGAATCCCGGCTGTACTTTCTGATCAGCAGCACGTGAAAAGACATGGTCCTCTCATCAGTCTCTAACTGAGGTTGTCAGTCACCTAATTGCTTCAATAAAATATAATTAATTAAGAATAACATGTGGGGATATTTCCATGTGCTGAAGATCACACACTGCGATTTCTAGATTCTTCCTGATAAGCTGTGTCCTGCCATCCACTTTCTCATTGTATTTAGCTGAAGGGGGAAGCAATTTCACAGTTAAAGATGGTGCTTTCCATTTGCCCTTTGGATTGAGGGGACAAAGAGAATTTAAGATTTACTATTATTTTGCAGAGCAAGTGTCCCATGTGAAGCCTGGAGCATAGGCAGAAACTGCTTGAAGAAAGAGGCAGATGTGGGAACATGTGAGGCGGAGCACCCGGAGAACAGTTCAGAAGGTGATGCTGTGAGATCCGGTCAGAAGTAAGCGAGGTGGAAAAGGACCGCTTCCTGTTGTCTGGATCTGACTTATATATTTTCCATAAGGTTATTTAGTTGGAGTCATTGCACCCAGAGAGGGGAGGGCAGCACAAAGTGGCCACTTGCCAGAGTGCCCTGAGTTCTAGAGAGGTGACCAGAAGCCACAGAACATGACAGCAAATGGGGCCAGTACTACATGCCCCTGACTCATCATGTCCAGAAAAAATAGACGTTATATAGCAGGAAAAACTGCATTAGGTTTAACTGGACACACAGACACTCCCTCAAACTTGTAAAGGTGTATTTGCTCATGTCAATGAAGACCAGGGATGTGCAATCCAGGCGATTACAGTGGCCAGCAGGATGATGTAGCTCAGCCTCCTCTTCCTCTGCCCTGTGTACCTGTGGTTTCCATCCTCAAAGTCCCCTCATGGTCCAACATGGCTGCTGGACCTCCAGCCATCACTTCTATGTTCCACACAGGATAAAATGAGGAAAGGAGGAAGTTGAGGGGTGGGGGCAGGTATAAGAAAAATTTTGCAAAAAAAAGGAAAAAAAAAAAGGAAAAAAAAATCTTTAAGTCCCACAAAATATTTTTGGTGAGAACTTAATTGTCTGGTGAAACCTAGCTACAAGGGAACCTGCGAACAAGCCTTTTGTCTGGGTAGATTATTTGTCCTGAGTAAATTTGTGGATCCATAGACAAGAAAGAAAGGGAAAAGGGATGTCCTCCAACAGATTCCACCATGGCGACCAGTGAGAACATGGCTTAACCCTCCTGTTTTCTCATCTGTAAATTGGTCTAACACTCATTCAGGTAAGACAAGTATGTGTTTTAAAGCTAAAGCTCTTTGCAAGCACTCATTATTTAAAACAAAAAAAATCCATTCTGCACCAAAGAGCTAAATAACCAAGGCAGACGTGGTAAGGGAGATTTCCAGCCAGAGCAAACTTCAGCTGACACCGCTGGATGCCCCGCCGTGCATCGGTGAGGTGGAGCTGTATCAGTGCTGCAGGAGCCACGCTGTCCCACCACCAGGCCTGAAGGTGATCCCGCGTCCCACCATCCCTGCCCCTACCCCCATATTGCATGGCTTCAGTTTCCCTGGAAAGGCCAGTTTCTCTGGGTGGCCGTGAGTCTAGTAGTTTTGGCCAGTGGGATCCTCCCAGTGGGCAGGTCCTTGCAGTGGTGACTAAGGAGTCCTTGGGCTCTGGATGGAGCAGATAGCCTGGATCCCTGCCTGACTGTGTGGAACAGAGCCCTCCAAAAAGACATAACCTTTGATATTAATCCTGATGTTGGGGGGTGTCCGTCCCCTACACAGACCCCACTCCCTCTGCTTGTCCAGGCTGCTTTCAGGACAGCACCCCTCTCCTTGGGCTGCTGCAGCTCAGTACTGCCCTCACCCGCCTTGGATCAGCACTAATGGGCTCCGTCCTTTCCCTCCTTTCAACAAGCAGTTCTGGATTCAACTGTGACTTCTGGGAGACACTGTTGGTTGCAAGCATGGTTTCAGCAGCCTTCAACCTGGGGAGTTGTGCTGAACAGATAGAAAAGCATTCTGGCCTCCAAGGGTTTCTAAAGTTGAGGGGGTGAAATCCTCCTGGAGAAGACCCCTGAAGATGGGGGTTTGTTCTGTTTTGTCACCAGGGCTGTGAGAGTAGGGTGAACTATACTCCATGTCAGTGTCCTCTGCAGTCAGGCCATGATCCACCATAGCAAGGGCTGTCCCTGCATGGGAACCTGTCTAAAGAGGACAGGAAGGGGTCCAGGGAGGCTGCCCAGCAAACCCGCGCTCCACCTCTGGCATCTGGAATGCTGTGTCCAGCAGGGACCACTGGGCTCAGGGGTGGCCCTGTGTGCTCACAGCTCCCTCACCCTAAGGGGTACAAGTCATGGCCACCACTTGTCTGGGAGCCGGCGAAGGGCAGGCGCAGAATTCATTTCACCCTAGTTTCTCCAAAGCTCAGCATCACACATGCAAGCAGGCACTGAGTAAGGCATCGGTTATTGTTCATGACAAATATAAATGTGGTTCCTCTTCCTTGTTCTAGAGAAAAAGGCCAGTGGGTGGAAGAAAGGAGGGATTGTAGACCAACTTCCAAGAGTGGACTGTGTGTCTGAGGGTCATCCTGATTCATGAAGGGTTGGTGGCCGAGTTGAGGTGGTCTGGGGGACCCGGAGAGTAAGAGGCCGTCCCAGTCAGTCACCTTGGCCGAGTGCCCTGGAGGGACCGGCTTCACTGACCAAACTGTCGTGGTCGGGACCTGCAGCCACAGCTCCAGGTCACTTCTAAACAAACATCCATGCAGCAAGTTTTGATAAGAAAACCAAGCAAGAAAATGGACACTTCATAGCTTTTCCAAGAGCTAGGATATCATTTGGTGAGAATCTTAATGAGAAAGCCAGTTTGGAACGTGTCCAAATCTAGTGCTTTTCTGGATCCTGCATCTGAATACATCAGCACAGAATGTATGATGCCCCAGAAATATGTCAAAATCAATCCTTGCTCAGCTGGAGTCTACTGGCCCAGGGCAGGGGTGTGCAGCCTGGATGGGCCTGCCTCTCTAGTTGATAGAGAAGGCCACTGGGTTCACTGTGTGGGGTGGGCTGGGCTCTGTGCCCCAGGCTTTGGGAATGTTAAAGCACGTGATTCATAAGAAGATGCAGGCAGAGGAGGTTGGTCATCCTCATGTCTCTGACCGCTCTGGTTTCCTCTCCGTGAGAAACGACAGGGTTGCCAGTGATGCACGGCAAGTGCAGCTCCTGCCCGCCCCTGTGCACGCTTTTTCCTATCAAGTCAAGTCTCAGGGGCTCATGCAGAACCTGGCCTGCTTCTCGCAAGAGGCAGGTGGTTCCTTCACCCATGGCCAGTAGTGAACCTATGAAGCAGACCAGCTCCGTGATGGTTAATGCTGTGGGTCAGCTTGGGCCTTATGTTCTGTCTAGGTATAGTAGCCTGCAGGTGGCCTGAGGTATTTGGGGATGAGATCAACATCAAAATCAGGAGACTCAGAATCGAGCATAAGGCCTTCCATAACCCAGGTGGGCCTTGTCTAATCAGGTGACACCTTGACAGAGAAAAGCCTGCGGTGCCTCAACAAAGAGAAAACTTCCTGCCTTCCGATACAACTACACCATCAAATCAGCTCTTCCTTGCGTCTCCGGCCCTCTTTGCAGATTTCCCCCATCATGTGAGCCAAGGCCTTACAATCCCTCTCTCCCCATCTATACAGCCTACAGATTCTTTCTCTGGAGAAGTTACTAATGCAAAGTCCCTCATGCTCCCTTTACCCTTACAAGTCTTAAGCAACATGATTCTAGTCTTTTCTTCCTCTTCTTTATCTATAAATAGCACTCTCGGGAACATCATCTCTCCTCTACATAAGTTGCAAGAATCCAGAATGCAAATCTATCATAATGCAAAAATCAAGCCTCCGTAAATATTTAAAGCTGAAAATCTTTCATGGTACATCATCAATCCCAAGATAAATAAGCCAGGCTGATCTACTTGGATGCTCATTCAATGCTAATGTGAGAACATAGGTCTGTAAATGAAAACAGCGAGCAAATCCTGCAGAAAGGATGACTGTGAGCTCACCCTCCCAACGGTACAAGGTGTGTGGAGCTGCCGCTGCTCAACGTTTGGTTCTCTGTTGCACAAGTAAGGTCCCTGTCCCCTAAAATATCCATTTCATGGATGAGGTGCTTAAAAAACAGCAACCTCAACACAGCCAGGCACTTGCAGAATTGTCTTCACAGCCCGGTTCCTAAACTTTGACACGTGGAAGAATCTCATCATTCCTTCCTCCATTCACACAGCACCAGTTTCCTAAGGTAGGTGCAGGGCCCATAGGCACTGCCCACACAGATGCCAACTGGATGGCAGTCCCTACTCAGGCAGAAACTATTTCTTTTTTAAAAAATTTGTTCATTTATTTGTTTGCTGCATTGAGTCCTAGTTGCTTCTTACAAGACCTTTTGCTGCAGCACATGGGCTCTTTAGCTGCGGTGCGCATGCTTAGAAGCTGTAGGTCTGTGGCATGCGGGATCCTAGTTCCCCGACCAGGGCTCAAACCTGTATCCCCTGCATTGGCAGGCAGATTCTTAACCTTTGGGCCACCAGGGAAGTCCTAGAAACTATTTCTTTTCCAAACAAAAACTGTAATTTAAATGCTTATACTTCATGTATCAACATTTTAAACAAGAAAAATATACAATGCAGCAAGACTATGTCTGAAGAAAATGACAAGACCTGTACAAATTACCAATTCCAAGGGCAACGCAGGGGACACCCAGGAACCGGATATAGGTTTCAAGTTCAGTTCCGTCAGTATATCAAGGTGACGCTAGGTCACCTTGAGCCTACCTTCTAAAGCCTCTATTTCAAAACAGTGTTCAGGAAAGCATATAATGCATGCAGAAGGCCAGGACATCCAGACTGATGGATTTTCACAAAGAGAACCCATCTGGGAACCCCTGCTGGATGGGAGAAGGCCCCTAGGGCTGCCCGGACTCCCCCTCCCAAAGGAATTACCCCCAGAAGAGGCTGTGCTTTCAGAGACTTCCCAGATGTTTCTGATTTCAATACGTATTTTTATCAAAATTATTTTCAACTAGTTTAAAGAAACCCACTAGATCCCTATCACCCCTCCCCAATCCTATGGCATCAGCCACCTGGGGTTGTTTCCAGGGCTGAGATGGGGTTACAGGTGAGGCAGTGACAGGGATAAAGGGGAACCAATACCCTTCTGGTGCCTCCACATGGCACGCAGGGCTCTGAGCCTGAGGAACCTGGAAGGACTGAGCTGGGAGAGACTAGCACACAGGGTGAGTCATTCTTGGGCTGTGCCAGGCGTGGACCCTGCCACACAGCCTGTCTGTGGTTCAGATGTGGTTAAAACAACAGATGGCCCACCCAGAAGAGGGGATGGAGCAGGACATGCACCTGCTGTGAGCACCCAGTTGAGCTGTTTCTAGGCAGGTGGTCTGAGGCCAGATGTACCTGGAAAGACCTTGGTCAGGTGGCCTTGAGAAACAGCCCTCAGCCCTTGGCAGCTGTGACCCTCACAAGATATCACTGAGAGACCAGAGTGTGTTCTAGATTCTTCCCAATGATCTGAGAAGCTCATTAAAATACAGACCCCAGGTCCCGCCTATGGGATCTGCAGAGGATGAGTCAGGATCCAGATGGTCAACAAGGGCCCCTGGTGGTTCAGAGGTGGTGCACTTCATGTTTGGGAATCATCACTTTTCCAGAAAGGGCCATCAAGTAAATATTTAAGACTTGGAGGGCCATGTGGTCTCTGTTGCAATTACTCAACTCTGCTATTGTGTAAAAGCAGCCACAGATGATACCTGACAATAGGCTGTGTGCCAATAAAACTTTATTTATAAATTCAGGCAGAGGGCCAGATAGAGTGGCCCCACTTTTAGCCCTATCTTTTAGCCACAATATGAACACCAAGACCCCCGAAAGCTGAAGGGGTACTGCTCCAGCTATTCTGGGAAAACTACAAATAAATAAGAGTGGGACACAACTTCCCCCACACAGACCATCCAATCACCCATCTTGACTCAGGAGGCCTGAAGGATTGCAAAAATGACTCCAAAGAGGCTGACAGTGCTGGCAAAGATCTCCATGGAAGAACAAAGCAGATTTGATGAAATCATCCCAAACATGTGAAATTAATAAGACTCTCTGGATTTAATATGGATTTATCCCCACCTCATTTGTGACAGAGCTCGCCCTAGGTGTTTATTGTGCTGGAAGACATGCAGATAGTAGACTTAGCAAGACCTTCAAAAGCTGTGTTTAGAACAGTAGTAATATTAATACTGTCATATATATATGTATATATATATACACACACAAGCAAAGGTTCTTTTACTGTTCACAAATTAAGTAAATATCTGTCTTTCTCATCCTTTAATGTGTCCATTTATGTTGTGTGTTTTTACTAGATAACAATAATACAGGAGCTCCTACATATAATTTATAAAATAACAAATATGGGCTAAGTGGTTGGGTCTTTACATCTGGGTTTGAGAAGCACTGATCAGTGATGAACTCCCAGCATGTCTTCTTTTTACAAAGCCTCGAAATTTCAGGCCTAGGAAGAGGTAAAGGCCCTAGAAGCTGAAGGCAGACCCCCAGAGGCCCTCCAAAGGTCCAGCCCTGCCCTGTCACGTCCTGCCCCTCCCGGTCGGGGGTGGGGGGCGGGATAGCCCAGCTTCAGATGGAGAGGTGACCACCCCTAATTCACTGGGAGATGCTGACCTCCCGGCTTGGAACCATGGCTGGGGATCCTGCATGCTCTGAGCCCAGGGGCCAATCTTCACGAAGTGCCCTGGAGATGCCGCAGTCACTGTGGGCATGGGGAAGGCGAAAGGAGGGGACTTGAGAGGCTTGCGGTCCAGTGGCTGCTGAGGCTCCTAAAGTACACAAGTGTTTGTTTTGGCCCACGCAGTGGCTGTTGTGGTTTCTGCGTTTCTTAATATGAAGCTTCCAACATTTAAAAATGGAAAGATTTCCCATAAAATGGATTTGACTCCTTTAGAGAAGTTGGTCGATGTGGTGGTTCTCGCTCAAGGATCTGCAGCGGGGAGGGGCTGACTGCCCAGATGAGGCACTTCGCCTTTGGCCGCAGACCACACCCCTCCCCCATACTCTGCCCCCACCCGCTCCTTACAGGAGTGCTCAGGGGCAGCCTCTCACTCTGTCCCTCCAAGTCCCCATCAGAGTGGGAACATGGAAGGCCAAGGCTCTCGAGGTCCAAGTGAGCAAAACCTTTGTTCATGGAAATGCAGCCACCTCCGGACCCCAGGGCCACTCCCCTCACCTGCTGAGACAGGCAGGCAGGGGTGGGACAGACTTTGGTGGGGAATGAATCCTTGAGTCAAGTCTTGGCAAGCAAAGGAAAAGATATCAAGGGGGAGATGACACACCTGATGGAGGGACCCGAGGTCGAAGGTATGGTCCGGGGTAGGTGGTTCGAGAGGAGAGACTCTCTGGAAACTGCCTGCTCCTCCTGAGATACAAGCCAACAACAGCACCTGGGAACCCCTCCAGGTGAACAGGCAGTCCCCCCTCTTCCTCACATATATCAGAACACACAGCACAGTGCTAGATTAATAACAGTAATAACCACAGTGGTAATAAAACATGATCACTTGTGTAAGTATTTTATATTATGATACTGACTTCCCTGGGACTTCCTAGGTGGCATTGGTGGTAAAGAACTCAGCTGTCAACACAGGAGACTTAAAGAGACTGATTCAATCCCTGGTTTGGGAAGATTCCCTGGAGGAGGGCATGGCAACCCACTCCAGGATTCTTGCCTGGAGAATCCCATAGACAGAGGAGCCTGGCAGGCTACAGGCCACACGACTGCAGAGTCGGACATCACTGAAGTGGCTTTGCACGCACACATCCAGGGGCTTCCCTTGTGGCTCAGTGGTAAAGAATCCACCTGCCAATGCAAGAGACAGTTTTAATCCCTGGGTAGGGAAGATCCCATGGAAAAGGAAATGGCAACCCATTTCAATATACTTGCCTGGGAAATCCCATGGACAGAAGAACCCAGTGGGCTACAGTCCATGGGGTCACAAAAGAGTCAGGCAAGACTTAATGACTAAACAACAACATGTATCACACATGAGCATGTGTGATACATGCTCACAGACTAACATCATCACACTGAGTGAACATGATGAGACAGTATCAGTCGTGATGATGATTGGACAGTGACCAGTTCACTCTTACTGAGTGCACCCTCCCCCAGGTGTGTTACAGACCTACTCGACAGGTGATGGGAGCTCCGTGCATTTGCAGCCCAGGTCTGTCTTGGCAGTAAGGGTGGAAGCAGCTGACACTGCATAATCTCCAGGTCAGGCAGCCTAGGTTTGGAGCCAGGCTCTGCTGCTTCTTAGCTGTATGATCTTGGGCAGGTTACTTAACCTCTCTGAGCCCAATGTTCATCTATTAGAGATATTCTAAGAGTAACTACAATACTCTGCGCACAGTATATGCTAATAGCAAAGTGTTGCTTGGACCACTGCCCAGCACATGCGAGGATTTAATGAAGGCTGGCTTTGCTGTTGGTGGTGGTGGTCGTCGTCATCCTTATTCATTATTGAGCATTTATCCCTGGCATAATGCCCACCTCCATACATGCATTAGTTCACTTAATCTTCACAAGAGCTCAGCAAGCTGCGCTCTTATTTTCCTGATGTGATGGTAAGTTGGAGGCCCAGAGTGGTAGGAAAAGGCAGCTGGGAACCCCCCAGCCTCCAAATCCATGTTGGCTTGACTCTGCCACTGGGGGCATCCCAGGTGGCGCTACTGGTAAAGAACTCACAAGCCAGTGCAGATTTAGAAATGTGAGATCATGGATCTCTGGGTTGGGAAGATCCCCTGGAGGAGGGCATGGTAACCCACTCCAGTATTCTTGCCTGGAGAATCCCATGGACAGAGGAGCCTGGTGGGCTGCAGTCCATGGGGTCGCAAAGAGTTGGACATGACTGGAGCAACTTAGCACTCTGCTCTGCCATGGGTCTTCCTTACATGACAGGCATGGGGCAGATAGCTAAAATGGGGCTCACCTATAGTAGTTGTTCAGCAAACATCTGCTCAGAGATGGATGTGCTGGGTATAGATTTCGTTAACTCAGAACTCTAGGTTTCACGAGAGCAGTTTCTCTCAAGATGCTCCTTTCTGCTGCCAGTCAGAGCTTCCAGGGTTAATTCTGCCAGTGCCTGGGTGTCCCCCGGATCAGAGGGGCTAGGGGCTGTTCATCATCCCCACATCAGATACTCTGTAAGGAAGGCCCCCAGCCCCACACACTGATGGGCCAAGTACTGCTCTGGCTTTTCTCTTGAGGGACTCAGGGTCCCACATCCGGGGACAGGAAGATGCAGCGGCCCCAGGCTGCCTCATTTGAAGACCAATTAAACAGCATTGTCAATGTCACCAAGACCTCGCTGTAGAGAGCAAACAAAGGCCTCAGGTCAAATAAGATAATAAGGAGGATTTTCCTATGGAAAATCAGCGGGAACTGACTCAGAAAGAAATTAGAAGCAAAATGAATTGCACTAAGCACAGACTGGGCCCAGCAGGAGGCATGTGTCACCACTGCCACCCTCTGTCCCCTTGGCCCTTTGGTGGGTGACACAGACACCCCTGGCCAGGGCCCCTAGCCTCTCCAGGGATGGACAGGCCTTTGCACCTTCTTCCCCACGGAGGAGAATTTGTATTGGTCAACGCTATTTCTGAGTCAAGTGACACAGGAAGATAGCAGCGGGGAAAAGTGAGGGCTAATGCATTTGACATTTCTGCAGGAATCTTGGGGGGCTGATATTTCTCCACCCCTGCCCCCCACCATGAAATAAATGTGCAATATTGAGTTTCTGGTGAGTGCTGGGAGAAACAGTCCCAGGTTCTTTGAAAATGTCAAATTTAACAGCACAGGAAAATGTCTTTTGAATCAGAAGATGGGAGCTCAGGGGAGTTGAATTAACAACAGAGGACAACATTTTACCAAGTAATAGGACCATATTTCCCCTTTATGGGACACTGCTCAGGGCAACACT
Source organism: Redunca redunca (assembly GCA_006410935.1). Lineage (NCBI taxonomy): Eukaryota > Metazoa > Chordata > Mammalia > Artiodactyla > Bovidae > Redunca > Redunca redunca. Next base: position 1,425,557 of record SJYQ01004059.1, read on the forward strand.
TAATCTCTGGAGTTTAATGAACTTTTAAAACTACTCGATAAATACTCAAGGCCATGACAAGCGCTGTCACAAGATAAATCCAGCCCTACTTCAATGGACTATATCATTTTGTTATTAAAAAAGGTTAATTTTCATATTCAAGGAACTCAATTCTCTGGAAAATAACGTCAGAGTCTTGCATGTTCCATGCTGGCGGCTCCCCGTGAGGGCGCATACTGAGTGGGCCGGGTGACTTGGAGTCTCTCAGAACACGTGGGCACCTGCTTCCACAGAGGTGGGGTCCTCGGCAGACACAGCTGCTCCGTCACCATGGACTGTCCTGCAGCCCAGGGGTCTTTACCCAAAGTCATTTGAGCTGCCATGCTCACTGTCCCCCACCCCACTCCTGGTGGTTGGACGGCATCATCAATTCAATGGACATGAACTTGGGTGAACTCTGGGAGATGGTGAGGGACAGGGAGGCTTGGTGTGCTTCAGTCCATGGGGTCCCAAAGAGTCAGATGCAACTTAGCGACTGAACCACCCACACCTTACATTCAGCCCTAGAATGCATCCTGAGCTCCCAGGACAGCTTGCTTGCATGCCAGGTCTGGGGGAGGCTGGGGACCCATCCATTCTCCTCACTTCCCTGTCTACCAGGATCATTTCTGTTCACCACTTGCAGAGGGCAGCTTCCTCGGCTAGCTCCTCATCACCTTCTACTGGATGCAGAAAGAGGGAGGGTGCCCAGCAGAAATGATCCCCCCAAACCTGCAGCCAGGGTGTCTCTCTCCTTTCCACTTCTCTGTCCACACTGGGAGGCCCAGGAGAGTTGCCCGACACAGCAAGTCGGATAATTAGGGACAGACTGGGTCCTCCACCATGACTGCCTGACCCCCAGGCTCAGAGGAGGGCAGTCCACTAGCACAAAAATATCTCCCTATCTTTTTTTTTAATTATTTATTTTAATTGAAGGATAATTACTTCACAATATTGTACAATGGTTTTTGCCATTACTTAGCTATAAAAAGGAAAGCATTTGAGTCAGTTTTAATGAGGCGGATAAACCTAGAGCCTATTATACAGAGTGAATAAGTCAGAAAGAGAAAGACAAATAATGTATATTAACGCATATATATGAAATCTAGAAAGATGGTATGGATGATTCTACATGCCAGGCAGCAAAGGAGACACAGAGGTAAAGTACAGACTTTTGGACTCAGTGGGAGAAGGAGAGGGTGGGATGATTTGAGAGATTAGGACTGAAACATATACATTACTGTACGTAAAATAGATAGCCAGTGGGAGTCTGAAGTGTGATGCAGGGCACCCATCTTTTAACCTGAGCATCTTTCTGCTTATGTCCCCAAAGGGAGAGAGGAGGAAGGGAGCGGCACCAGCCAGAACAGATATGCCAGAACTGGTTGGTTCCCACAGGAAACAATGAGGATGGATGTAGACCATACTGCGTTGTCTCAGCTCACACACCTGGGCCCTGTGCATGGGATGGGACTTTCCCGCAAGGCTGTAGGAACAGCCCTTAGAGTGGTGGGGACTGTGTTCAGCCCTGATAATAGCCCTCAGTCCATCAGAGGGGTTCGGGGGGTGCATGGAGTGTGGGGGTGGCCCCTTGCCCTGGCTGATGGGCATCAGTGATGCTGCAGGTATCAGCCGAGTGTGTTCTGCCCATATCCTGCACAGCCCTGTCCAGCCCGCCTGCTTCTGGGCCCTGGGATATAGCGCTACAGTCCAGCCCTTCTCCCTAAATGATGCTGGTTCTGGCCCTTTGGGTAAATTACTGACTTCCTCAGCTCACTTAGTGGCAAGCCAGAATGGGCACATCTCAGGGGAGTTTTCTAGAATATTCTTTGAGTCTGCACAGGCTCCAGGGCCTGAGAGCATGTTCAGAGACTTCCCATGGAGGACAAAACCAGCAGGTGAGAGGCTGTGGACAGAGGATTCCTGAGAGTCCCTACTGCTCCCTCTCGGCTCATATCAGTTAATAATACCTCTTTCATAAGTTTTAATTACACAATGATTTTAGAGACTTTGAGAAACTGACACAATGAAAAGGAAGAAATGACCTTGTGACCTAGAATGGGGGTTCTCAAACTTGGTGCTGCTGACATTCTGCACGGATCCTTCTCTGTGGGGAGGTGTCAGTGGGGGAAGGGCTGTCCTGTGCATTTGGAGGGTGTTTAGAAGCATCCATAGACCTCACCCCCTAGATGCCAGCAGCAATTCTCCCCTCTATTTGTGACAAAAATGTCTCCAGACATGGTCCAGTGTCCCTCAGCCCAGCTGGGATGTCCTGACCTATACAACCACCCTTGCATGCTGGCTGGCATTCTTCCCACCTTTTCTCTACTTGCTCATCAAATAGAACACTCAGGACTTCCCTGGTGGTCCAGCGGTTAAGAATCTGTCTGCCAAACAAAGGGACATGGGCTTGATCCCTGATCCAGGAAGATCCCACATGCTGTGGGGCAACTAAGCCTATGTGCCACAGTTGCTGAAGACCACGCACTCTACACTCTGCGTTCCACAACAAGAGAAGCCACCGCAATGAGAAGACCACACACTACAACAAAGAGTAGTCCCCGCTTACCACAACTAGAGAAAGCGTGTACGCAGCAACAAGACCCAGAGCAGCCATCAGTTCAGTTCAGTTGCTCAGTCATGTCTGACTCTTTGCGACCCCATGAGTTGCAGCACGCCAGGCCTCCCTGTCCATCACCATCTCCTGGAGTTCACTCAGACTCACGTCCATTGAGTCTGTGATGCCATCCAGCCATCTCATCCTCTGTCATCCCCTTCTCTTCCTGCCCCTAATCCCTCCCAGCATCAAAGTCTTTTCCAATGAGTCAACTCTTCGCAGGAAGTGACCAAAGTACTGGAGTTTCAGCTTTAGCATCATTCCTTCCAAAGAAATCCCAGGGTTGATCTCCTTCAGAATGGACTGGCTGGATCTCCTTGCAGTCCAAGGGACCCTCAAGAGTCTTCTCCAACACCACAGTTCAAACGGATCAATTCTTCGGCGCTCAGCAGTGTTCATTCCACAGGCATTTGTGAAGCATCTACTATGTGCTGGGCTTTGGAGTGAGGTGAGAGAGACACTGTGGTGAGAAAGACAAGCTCACTTTTTTAAGGGAATAAACATACTTGAAAGTTGTGCCAAGTGCTAGGAAATGCTCCCTGGGACACAGATGGGACCACAGAATAAGGAGGTCTCTGGCACAGATCAACGTGGAAAAGTCATGCTGTACCAGGAGGCAGAGTCCAGCAGATGAAGGGGCGGAGTCCGCCAGAGGAAGAGGGCGGAGTCAGCCAGGTAGCGGGGGTATGGACAGAGGCCCAAACTTGCCTCCACTTCTGTCTTCCTTGCTGAAAGCCACACTCAGAGTACAGTCACAGTTTGGCAGGGGCCGTGGCTGACATTCTGCCCTCCCCGGGAGCTTTTGGTCATTTTCTTTCTTTGAAAAGAAAAACAAACGCCACCAAAAAACCTCCATTCTTTCATCCATAGGTATTAGAAAGCTTTTAGAGTATGTCCCCAACTCGACAGTTCTACTACTTAAAATATCTCCCAAGGGCAGAGAAATTCAAATGTAAAAAGATTTAACTCCGAGGCTGTTTATCCCAAAGCTGTTTATAATTGTGAAAAATTGAAACAACTTTCAAGTCCAAATATAAAGGATTAGTTAAATATAGTATGTTGTGCTCACACAATAGCATAATTAAGGTTATGTTTTGGAATATTTTGTTTTTATGAAACTGCTTCAGGAGATGCTGTTAAATGAGAAAAAGCAGACCATAAAATGTAAAACGTGTCTGCCTCTGTGATAGTTGTGTTTATAAATGTGTAACATCCATCAGTTGTCATGATGTTTAAATATCATGTCAATTGTCCATGATATATTTAAAATTTGAGTTAGCACAGTATGCAGTAGTTCTATTTGTGTTAAAAATGACAAGAAGATAGAAAAATGGGATGAGTAGGAGCATCATAAGTAATATGGATGGTGCTAGGTCCACGAGATGGTAAACCACATTCACCGTCTGTAACGCGGACAAAGGAAGTCATGGGATCATATTGACCCAGTTCAGTGCACAAGGCTAGCAGCCCAGCATCACCAGATTGGGAGAGGGCATGATGGTCAGGCTCTCTCAGCTGGGGTTCCTGAGAGTGCACTTTGGAGAGCAATCAGGCACGATTGCCACATGTGGAACTTTCGAATTCCTCAGCCTCTACCCAAGCAAGAGAACTCACCTGTGGGTCCATGGAGATGCAGACCATGGCTCACAGCTGCAAATGTGTCTGATGAATACACACTGGGGGGTAGATAAATTGTCAGACTCATACAACAGAGCCTTAGATGGTCAAATGTACACTTTCTGACTCTTACCAAAATAATTTTGAGTGAAAAAGTCAGCGATCAAAGATTACATGCAAAGATCCCCATTTATTAAAATTAAAATAACCAAAATCAAAGGACATATACTTTTCAGTGAAACATACAGATGTAATAAAACTATATGATTGAGAAGGCAAGCTGGGAAGAGAGAGTGTAATTTAGGACAGTGGTCTTCTGGGGGCACGCGCAGTGGGAAATGAGGACAAGATGTGGGGGAGCGGCCATGAAGGTGGGTACAAACGCCTATGATCTTGTTATTTAGGGGGTTATGACTAAAAATGAATTTATAAAAATGAGAATGTGCCATGAGCCAAGTGCTAGCATTGATTTAATGCTATATTTAATTTAGTGTATGTATCAGCTAGAAGGGCTGTCTGCTCTGTCAGCAGGGTGCACTAGCAGACTTGGAGATGGGGTGGGGTGTGCATCTTTCACCTTCAATCATTCTGACCTGCAAGGTTTCTCTTTTCTCTTCTAACCATGGGTATTTCTTATTGTTCAGTTGGTAAGTAGTGTCTGACTCTTCGCAACCTCATGGACTATAGCATGCCAGGATTCCCCTGTCCTTCACCATCTCCCAGAGTCTGTTCAAACTCAGTCCATTAAGTAGGTGATGTTATCCAACCATCTCATCCTCCGTTGTCCCCTTCTCCCCTGCCCTCAATCTTTCCCAGCATCGGGGTCTTTTCCATTGAGTTGGCTCTTCACACCAGGTGGCCAAACTATTTGACTTCCAGCTTCAGCATCAGCTCTCCCAGTGAATATTCAGGGTTGACTTCCTTTAGGATTGACTGGTTTGATCTCCTTTCAGTCCAAGGGACTCTCAAGAGTCTTCTTGAGAAGAAGCTTGAAAGCATTAATTCTTTGGCTTTCAGCCTTCTTTCACGGTCCAACTCTCACATCTGTATATTTTCATTTTCTAATTGTTTTTTAACAAAACAGCACAGTTTAAAAGGAATTCCACCCAATAATGTAAACCCAAACAAGAACATGTAAAATTGGTCACTGGAGGGCTGGGTGGGCTCTGCTCCTCAGGTCACATGGGCATGGACTGCCAGCAGGGACAGCGCTCCCTCCTCCAGGTGCCACCTGGTCTTCTGGAGGGTCTAGCTTTGATTTCTGTGGTGTTGGAGAAGACTCTTGAGAGTCCCGTGGACTGCAAGGAGATCCAACCAGTCCATTCTGAAGGAGATCAGCCCTGGGATTTCTTTGGAAGGAATGATGCTAAAGCTGAAACTCCAGTACTTTGGCCACCTCATGCGAAGGGATGACTCATTGGAAAAGACTCTGATTCTGGGAGGGATTGGGGGCAGGAGAAGGGGACGCCCGAGGATGAGATGGCTGGATGGCATCACCGACTCGATGAAAGTGAGTTTGAGTGAACTCCGGGAGTTGATGATGGACAGGGAGGCCTGGCATGCTGCAACTCATGGGGTCGCAAAGAGTTGGACACGACTGAGCGACTGAACTGAACTGAAGAAGCCCTTTGGTGCCTGCAGTCCTAGACTCTGTTTCCTGGATACACAGAATTTCAAGGTCAATAACTACAGTTTCCTGACCTGAGCTCTTCATTTATGCACCAGGCACTGGACTTCAGCAAAGCTAGATCACGCCGACAGTGATCCTAGGGGCTCGTGCATCATCCCTCATCCCCAGGGGGAAGTAAGACATATCCAAAGTGAAAGAAGCTATCTGAGCCTCTGCACAAAGGCAGAACTGGGGAAACCATGGTCCCTGTGGCCCCACAGCACCACCCTGTCTCGTCACATTGGAGACCTCGAGACCTTCCCTCCTTTCTTGTGCCCCCAAAGCAGTGAGTGGTGTAGCATGGGCTCTGAGTATTCTAGGACTGCCATAGGAGGGCTGGTGGGAGAACAAAGTGAGCTGGAATTATTTAGAATATGCTGCAGAGACAAAGGGTCAGGCAGAAGGTCAGGAGGCATGGGGTAGAGGGAGAAGCCATGAGACCTTTTGACACAAGCCCAAGGACACTCTGGGGGCCCCAGCTCGCCGGCCAGCTCCTAGATTGAGGGCAGCACACTGACCCCCAGTCCCCTCTCAGGCTTGGGGCTCTTTTATCCCCCGACCTGGATGAGAGGCCAGCTCTTCAGTACAGGCCACGTGGGGCTTGGTTCTGACCCAGTTCCCACACTGTGGAGTGACCCTGACTCCAGCCTCATGTTTCCAACCCCTGTCAGTCCCAGTAGGTGCCCACTGCTCCTACTTGGGGTCACGTAGTGGGATGAATGGTGTCCCCTCAAAAGATAAGTCACATCTGGATCCTGTGAATATGACCTTATTTGGGAAAAGGATCTTTGCAGGTGTGACAAAGCTGAGGATCGTCCTGACTGGGGTGGGCCCTAACTCCTGTGACTAGTGTCCTTATAAGAGGACGGAAGATGGGACACAGAGACCATGTGACAACGAAGGCAGAGCTTGGAGGGATGTGGCCACAGGCACATGGGGCCCTTGGGGCTGGAAGAGGCTGGAAAGACCCTCCCTTGGACGTTCAAAGGGAGCCTGGCCAAGCTGACACCTGGGTTTCAGGTGTTGGGCCTCCAGAATGGGGAGAGTGTGCACTCTTGTAAACCCACTCACGTGGTAATTGATCATGACCCTAGAAAACCACCACTGTCCCGCCCTCTGCCTCTTTATGTGGTGGTGATGGAGACCATGGTAACCTGCTCAGGGGGACATCCATGCCTGGGGCTGCCTCTTTCCACAGCAGGGTCTCCTGTCTGCCTGCTCACCTGCACCCCTTGCAGAGCCTCCACCTCTCTTTCTTATCATCCTGATGTGAAAGTGACCCCACACCCCAGCCTGGTCTTTACACAGTAAGTTAGAACCACCAAGCCTGAAAATTCCATTCAGCTACTAGATAGTTAACAAGTGAACTCTGCTTCAAGTTCTCATTTCTTATTTTTATATTTGTGCCTCTAATTAAAGGAAAGATTTGGCCAGAGGTATCAGATATCCCTTCTATTAGACATTTCTGCTGATAATGGCCATGTCTTTAAATCATTCTCTGAAAGACATCTTCTGATTGAGGTTTTCCCCTGTTACTTGATTATGTAAAACTCAAACTGGGTGGGGGGGGGGAAGAAGAAGTAAATAACTTACATTCCTTTGAGTGGGTGGGTGGGTGGCTCAAATGTTCAAAGTGGGACTTTCCAGGGTCCAGGCCCTGCTGGTTCTGTTGGATTGCCCCTTAGAAATGATGCCACTTTGTTCTGAGCTTCAGTCCACCTTGGGAGGGAGTGTCGAAGCACATTCTTCCCTCCTTTCTCCTCCTCTAAAAGATCTTGTCACCAAGTGAATGTTTTTGTTTATCGTCATCTGCTGGTTCATGTGCGATGGACTAATTATTTCCGCACGGCCTAAAACAAGCCCAGAGTAATTGTCTACAATTTTCTGCACTTGCTTTCTCCCAAAGAATGTGTTTTTCTCTCTTAAATTTCAAAACCCAAGTTTGTGATTAGGCTCTGGTGATGTCATGTATAAAACGAGCAGGATTTCGTATCCAGTGTCAATCACAAATGTCCTAGTGACCTTTCTGCCCTCAAGGGTCCTTGGAAGGATAAATCAGAGGGAGCCTCATCCAGTGGGGCTGGTGGTGTGGGGACTGGGACCACAGGCCCTCCCTCCCCCTCCACACTTAAGATGCTCCATGCTGAGGCCTGCCCAACCTTCCTCTTGCAGAGAGCACCATTCTAAATTTCCATCTGCCGCCTTCAGACGGTGGTGATATCACTTGGCACGGCTTGTAGTTTTCAAATATTTGCTAGATTATAAAAGACTAAGAAGTGTTGTCACTACACACACACTTGCCCACGTCTCCCCCTCCCCCGGGTGATCGGTGCTGGTGGCTTCTGAAGCAGGTGCAGCCGTGAAAACTCTGACGGAGCCCAGATGCCATCTTTCCTTGTAGAGCCCCAAGCTTCTCCTTGGCCAGAGCTGTGGTGGGCCCCCACCCCCTTTTCTCACCGTTAAAAATCTCTGAGTTGTAAAAACCGTGCCCATATTGAGCCATTTAACAGTTCATATGGTCTTTAAAATGCATGTCGTGTGACAGTGGATCTGGATTTGTGAATGACAGCTTTTTATTAGAACTGCCTTCCATCCTCAGGAAGACTGCATCTTCCTGTCGTTGCAACTTGCCAACAGCATCTTGAGGGACCCAAGATGGGTTTATGTGGGTGGGAGGCAGAACAGAGAAGGGGAGTCTGCAAAGAGGAGCCCTGAATCTCGGAAGTTTATGCAAAATGGACAACGCATCTGTTCACAGGCCTGGAGTCCATGAGATGATTGCAACTCTGTGATGAGGCCGAGAACAAGGGGAGGGGGTGTGATTAACCGGCATGGTGTCTGTCCAACCACTGAGGCAGTGATAAAGGTATTAATTTAGCTTTAAACATTAAAGTATGTATAGTAAGATGGATTTGTAAACAGTTCAGTGTGGAATAACCTTAATGCAGTGTATTAAAATCATTCATTACGATGAATAAATAGCTTAATGAGACTGGAAGCATCGACCAGTCTCCCTGTAAATGTGTGATGAAGTGAAGCAGGCGATGTCTGTCACCGAATATAAATTACGCAAAAATAATACTCTTAATACCTTCTCTCCGGGTGCATTGTTGCTTTTGTTGAATATTCAAAGGGATGGCTTCCCAGGACAATATCAAATTAGTCCGTGTAATAAAAAAAGTTTGCCACAAATTATCTACACAATCCTTATCTGCATAACTCTCCACTTCAAACAAAGGCCAATTACAGTCTGGTTTCCTTTCCAGTGATTTGTGCCTGCTCTGAGGAGTGCTACCTGCTATGAGTGATTCTTCTTTTTGTTTCACGTTCCCCAAGTTGACGCTTCACTTCTCAAACTTGCAGCGGGGACGTCAACAAGGACTGTTCCACCACAGGGGCAGTGACGGAGTCGGTTAAACAGTGAGGATAGGAGAGAATGCCATTGCGATTTTTCTGTTGCTCCTTACTTAGAAGGATGCTTAGTCAAATCAGTGCATTTAAATGAGGCATTGGAAAATCATTTTTTTCTTTTTTTTTTTAAAGGTAAGAGCATCCTTCTCTCCATTTTAGGTTTCAAGCAGTGGCAGTTATGCTATAAACTGCAGGGAGGGACAGAGTATTTAAACACCAGCACTAACAGCGCCTGCCTCCCCACCCCCCAACGCCTTTTCCCTCAGGAGATGAGGTTCTGAATTTGCTTAATGACCAGCAGAATTTCCTATACAGATGTAAACACTGGATCAACTTTGATCACCATAACAATCACGGATGTAACTGTTCCGTCCTGCATGGTAAACTGGGAGAAGAGCAGGAATATGCCACTTGGCTGACTGCCCAATAAGCCAGCTCCATCCTGCAGGCTCCTCTTGCTGCAGTCCCCCAGACCCAGGCAACGGGCTCATTCTGAAATCACTGGCATGTTCCACATCTGATCTCCAGACCCTTTGAAGGAGCAGATGCTGAAACACACATGTTCCAAGCTCCAGTTTTAATCTGTCAAAAGGAAGCACCCCGCCGTGCCATGGGCAGGCAAGACGCTGCAGCCAGGCGTCCACTGCTGCTGTCGCTCAGCTGCTCAGTCCTGTCCGACTCTTGTGACCCATAGTCTGTAGCCCACCAGGCTCTTTCATCCACAGGATTCTCCACGCAAGAATACTGGGTGGGTTGCCATTTCCTTCTTCAGGGGATCTTCCTGACCCAAGCATTGAACCCGTGTCTCCTGCCTTGGCAGGTGGGTTCTTCATCACTGAGCCACCAGGGAAGGCCCCAGCATCTGTTGGATATCCTAATGTTCTCAACCACCTTAGCCGGCATGCTCAAACTCTCCTTTCATAAGTAAAGAAAATAAAACAAAAGAAAACAGCCCTCAGCTCAGGATGGTGAAACTTTGCTTAAAGTCACATAGCTATGAAGGGGGACCTGGGATGTAAACACAGTCTCTCTGATTGGAAATTCAGCCTTGAATGAAAATTATACCTTTGGGCTTTCCTTCCCTGGTTGTCCAGTGATTAAGAATCTGTCTGCCAAGGCAGGGAACACAGGTTCAATCCCTGGTCCAGGGGGACCCCACATGCCACAGGGTGACTAGGCCATGTACCACAACTACTGAGCGTGTGCTACAGAGCCAGAGCTACTGAAGCCCAGTACGCAGAGCCCGTGCTCCACAACAAGGGAAGCCGGGAGTGAGAAGTCCGCGCACCGCAGCTAGAGTAGCCCTGGTTACCACAACCACGGAAAGCCCTTGCAGCAGCAAAGACCCAGCACAGCCACAAATTTAAAAAAAAAGTAAAAAAGAGAATTACGCCTCCAATATAAGGACTGTACCAAGTGCCCATTTCCCGCTTGTGATACTGAACTGATCCTAGAGTCCTGTGACAGGTTATAGGTAGGGGACATTGGGTAAAGGGGCCTTTCTGTACTCTCTTTGCAACTTCCTTGTAAATTTATAATTTACCTCAAATTAAAAGTATACAAATTACATTAAACCATCTTTTTATACCTCTATTCAAAACTATACATGGTGGGTTGAGTATTGCCCCCTCTCCAAAAGAAAGATATGTTCATGTCAAGCCCTGGGGCCTGTGTGAGGTGAAGGTGAGGTGAAGTCGCTCAGTCGTGTCCGACTCTTTGTGACCCCGTGGACTGTAACCTACTAGGCTTCTCTGTCCATGGGATTCTCCAGGCAAGAATACTGGAGTGGATTGCCATTTCCTTCTCCAGGGGATCTTCCTGACCCAGGGATCGAACCCAGGTCTCCCGCATTGGAGGCAGACGCTTTGACCTCTGAGCCACCAGGGAAGCTCTGGGGCCTGTGTAGGTCATCCTATTTAGAAAAAGAAAGTTTGCAGACGTAATTCAGAATCTTGAGATAAGAGAATATCCTGGATTATCCAGTGGGGCCCTAAACCCAACGACAAGTGTCCTTATTAGAGACACACAGAGGACGACTACTACTCTGCCCACTGCTTGTGACAGCAGCCGTAGGAACTCAATCCTCTGTACTCTGCACCTTTAAAAGAAGGTGCTCCATATCCTGTTGAAACATGTAGAACCATTTCCCCAAACGTATCCATTCAGATTCGGATCAAGCAAAACCGACACAACATTAAGAACTAAACGTACAGTGGCCACAGTATTGCTTACACACAGGGACACGTGAGGACCCTTGACCTGCCTGCCCACTCTTTATGGGATCCACACTGACTGCTCTTCAGCCACAGGAGTGGACCCAGTGAGGTTTAGACCCCTGTGGGTGCCACCTGAAGAAGTCAGACAGGAGGGATGGTAGCGCCATTTACAGGGTGCCGAAAGGGTGCCTGAAACTTGAGACTGTTATTCCTTAATTCATAGCAGCCTGGATGCTTCTGAAAGGGACTTGAAATGAGCTCAACAAGGAATTCTTTTAGGGAATTCAGTGCACACTTGTGGGACCTGATTAAAGGTAAAGTTGGGAAGTGACAGCGGTCAGGGAGCTACAGACAGCCATCAGCAGGTGGTTTTGTTTCAGATCTGGGCTGAGAGGAGAGAGGCCAACTTCCCTCCCAGACAAAAGCTCCAAAGGCTGTTAGAATCTGCAAGAGGTCATTTTTACTCAAACCCTCCAGGGGCCTCTGGATTTTGATATGGGGATGGTTTCTGTCCCCATACCCACTGGGGAGGCCAAAGCAACAGATCCCCACCAGGTGGGATGGGAGGACACTGAGGTCCAACACCATCCAGAGCATCCCAAACACCCCTGGAGTCAATGACACTTCAAGGTCGCCTTAACCATCACTTCTCATTGAAGTGGCACTTGGCAAAGTCTTGGTGCCAGAGGATTTTGCACTGATGCCTAGGATGAAGAGGCAGAGGAGGGGACGGAAGGGCAGAGGCCACCTGACAACTCAGCCACTGACTGCAACACACGGGGCCAGACCCTGGGGACCTGCTGAAGCCCAGGAGCCCCCACCTGCAGCATTTTTTAAAGGGAGTGGGGAAAGCAGAAGCAGAGAGCAGGCCACGAGAGACCATGCTCCTCATGCTTCTTCCTCAGTTTTAGATCGAGCCACAAAGTCTTCAGTAATTGCAGAGTGCTGCTTGCAAAATATGTCACCAGCGTCCCTTCCAAATCCCCAGTTGCCTTGGCAACACAGAGTGAGCGACAGCAGCCGCCCGTCACATACTGGTGGTGGGTGCACATGAGCATTTTGAGCGTCCTACCACTCCAAGCCCACCTGACTGGTGCTCACGGAAGGGCTGAAGGAGATGAGACAGCCCTACAGGGAGGGGAAGCACGCCCGTTCATGGGGACCATCCAGGAAGCCAGTGGGACTCAGACACCCTGCAAGGATGTCTTCTGGGAAGACATGGAAACCTCTGGAAGGAGAGGTGGTATTGGGGGTGTCCCACGCTGCCTGCAGCCCTGACTTGGGAACATGAAGATGGGAGACTTGGAGAAGTTTTGTCACATTCCTGATGTGGAAGTCTCAGCACCCTCACCCCAGGCCTCACTTGAAAGTCTGTGCTGGTCATGTAGAAAGGAGGGCCCATGCTAGCCACAAGGGGAAGAACACACAGGACATGGCTGTTCCAACACCAGCCCCTCCCCCATGATTGATCTGAACTCTGTCCCCAGGAGGTATCTTCCATGATTATCATGCCCAAGTCCATGCCTCCACCTGATCCCCTTGCTCCTGCTGCCTCTGTCTTAGGATCCCAGGCTTGTCCAGCCTCCACCCCTGCACTGGGGCCTCTAGGAGAGCTGGCCTCCCTCCCCAGGCCTGGTCTGAGCCTCACACCCTAGAGGAGGTTGACCCCTGCTATGGCCTTCCCTCTCCGGAGACCTTTTCTAATAGCACACATGTTTTGTACCACAGAATCCCACACCATGGAATCCCAGGGCAGTTCTTCCTTGCGGCCACTTTCTCATGGATTCTATGCTCATTTCACCAACTCCATGGGGATGCAGACAACAGAGCATCACCAGCCTCTCTACCATATTTACCACCAACACACAACTACATTCGCCACCTGGACCACAGTCTTTAATATCAATGGCATCACCCAACTACCACCATCTCTACCACCATCATCACCTTCCCCTCCGCTATGAACTATAACCACCATACCACCCCCAAACCGGTTCTGTCACCACTAATATGATCATCACCACTTCCATCACCTCCACTATGAACTACGATCACCACCACCATCCCAACTAATACTGTGGTCATCATCCCTGCAACCACCACCAGCACGACCACCACCAGCATAATGGTTACCACCATCTCCTAGTATCGCCTCTATCACAGTGACCACCACCACCACCACCTAACTTCACTGGGCACTGAACAGACATGAAGCACATGCTTTAATCATGTGCATCAGTCACTCGGTCATGTCTGACTGTGCGATCCCTCAGACTGTAGCCCACCAGGCTCCTCTGTCCATGGGATTCTCCAGGTAAGAATATTGGAGTGGGTTGCCATTGCCTTCTCCAGGGGATCTTCCTGACCGAGGGGTTGAATCCAGATCTCCTGCATGGCAGGCAGATGCTTTACCATCTGAGTGACCAGGGAAGCCAATGCTTTTAATCATAGGGTTGGCCAAAAAACTCCTTTGGGTTTCTCAATAGCATTTTACAGAAAAAACAAATGAACTTTTTGGCTAACCCAGTGCCAGTCTTATGAAAACACTGGAAGTGGGTATTTTTACTTTATTTTGCAGCCCAGAAAACAGAGGCCCAGACAACCGAAGTCACTCACCCAAGGCCACAGGGGAAGTAAGTGGTAGAGCCAGGACAGTCTGACTCAAGTCAGCACTCTTAACCCCAATCCCAAGTGCCCCCACAGCTCTCAGGACTCCCTGGGAAATCCCCTAGCCGTGTCCAGACCTGCTCCTCTGTTCGGTGATCCCACAGCTCATCCTCTCCCTGCCCCCACCTTGGCCATCGCCTCCTCTGAGCACCCTGCCTGGATCCTATGCTTGGAGGGGTTGCACCTCTCCGCTGTAGGGCATGGTGCTGTGCTCTTCTTCTCTAAATCTCTCTCCCCTCTCAACCCGTGAGCCCCTCAGGAAGGACAAGCCACCCTACTGTCAGACAACCAGCACCGTGCTCCATTCCTGGTCCACAGCAGGTGTTTGATGAATGTTTAAAAACCCAGAAGTGCTCATCTGTCAAAGCGGGTTGACTCCCTACAGTCAGGGGTGCCGTATCTTCATAGCTCTAGACTCTCCCAAAGCCCCCATGTGCACCCCAGCCCCAGGCACCCACATGCACACCCAGGGAACCCCCTGCTCTGGGTATATCAGTCTCCACACCTGTTTCTGCAGAGGCCTGGGTGTCCCACATGGTTAATGTGAGTCCAAAGACTTTACCCAGCCACACACACATTTCTACCTCTTCATGCCACACGCATTTGATAACTTACACTGAGCACTCACGTTGCCCTCCATGTTTTCAGTAGTACCCAAAAGAGAACTGTGAGTGTGATGTCACAGTTGACAAAACAGCCCCAGATATACCCCTACACAGCTGGCCAAGGTCACTTGGCAATTCAGATGTGAGCCTGGCATGAGAACCCATGGCCCTGGTGTCTGGTTTCTAATCCTGTTTGGCGGGGAGGTCAGAGGTGGTATGGGATTGCTATAGTTTTATCTGCTGCTTTTTCTCCATTAAGTCCAAGCGGTCCTGAGAGGCCCAGGACGACATCCGTTATGAGAAATGTAATAGGAGAGACTCTGCCGCATTATCTGTGAAGAACAAAGAATATCATTGCTGTTTTTAGAACAATAAAAGGAGCTTTTGAACGAGTCTCCAGGAATTCAGAATGGGCAGTTAAAGGGCACAGCCCGCTTCACTCATCTGATGCACAAGAGTGCAGCCAGCCTTACTGCTCAGCTATCTGCGCCAGCCGTCCCCTTGGAGTTGTGACCGTCCTGGGTCCCAGACTTGGCTGGTGTTGAGTGTCACACGCACAAAGGCACATGACTTTATCTTGGGCCATAGGACTGGGTGGGAGCAGCGACAGCACCGGGAACCCACCCCGGGCCACCCCTGCCAGCAGGAACAAGCCCTACAGCCAAAGCCTCCACTGTGTTAGAGAGCAAGGCAGAAATCATGATTTTTATGAGAAATATGATTAAGTGTTGACATGTGGTGAAGAAACAAAATCTGAAGCACAAGGCAAATAGAAAACGCAGATCTGGCCCGACTGCTCCTTCCTGCTGCAGAGGGTTAGCACTTTTCATCTTGCTTCCAGGAACGCAGGGAACTCCTGGCCTCACTCCAGATGGGCAGTGTCACATTCTAACCTAGTGACCATCCTACTGCTAAGGAGCTGGCCCTCCTTCCACCCGGCAAAGGCCTGGTGGACAAGGTATTTCCTCCTCATCTGAGGCAATGTGGTGGGGGTGGGAGGTGCAGAGGGCTGCCTGGGCATCCTGCAGATGTGATGCCAGGGTGACCAAGATCTCTCCAGGCCCGCGGGAATCCCAGAGATGCCAGAGGCCCAGCCAGTTTGGGAGCTGCTCCTGGTTGCTCTTACTTTATTGAGAGAGGCACCTGCCACCCCTGGTCCAGGGGAAGCCACGGCATCTGCAGGCAGATTCTGTGAAACTGCGGGGAGCACAGCGCCTGCAGAGCGTAGTG
>SJYQ01004059.1:1442204-1477687 GCA_006410935.1 Redunca redunca
CCGCCCCCGCCCCGCCACCGCCTCCCCATCGCTGCCAGAGGCTTGTGCAGTGCTCTGAGCACCAGGCTGCAATCAGATTACACGCTCCGGTGCCCAGCCCTGCACGCTGCACATAGAACGGAGCCATTCATTAACACCAAGGCCAATTAAAAAGCAGGCAGGCTCCCAAATTAAACCCCCAAGCTGTGCACTTCTACTCTTTCCCAGGAAGTGACCACAACCCGCACAGCTGGCATCCTTGGGGTGCAGGCGGGGTGAGGAGGAGAGAGACGGGGCAGCGGGCACTCTCTTATTCCTGACTTGGACAGGAGGGTCACCATCAGTTCCCAGACCCCTTTCAACTTGGGCACAGCACTGAGCCCCACTGCAGCCCACTCCAACCCCAAGTTTTATGGGGTCATTTTGTGTATTCTCATTAAAGGGCTTAATATTCAGGTGACAGGGGAGGTGGGGGAAACTGCTTTCTCATTAGGAGTCTCTGTAAAAACAAAATTGTAAACATTTACCATTGAGCTATTTACAAAGTAAGAGATGTGATCAGTATTTAAACAGCTCGCAGGAATGACCTGTGTTATCCTAATGTGGTCATGTCACAAGCCTGGGTTGGCAGCATCTGACTCCTTCTCCAGGACTTTAGAACCAATGGAAGGATGGTCTCTGACCTTTGAGGATGAAATTCCTGGCCTTGGTGCAAACAGTGACCCACATGAGGGCAGAGGCCTGCCAGTCAGTGAGAGGAGGCATATGGGAGGTGCAAAGGCCTTTGGATGGCCTGGCCTTGGGGAATGCCTCCCTGCTCCCTGGAACCCACCACTAGCCCCCTCCCATCTTGAGGGCATCACAGATACCACTGTCTCATTCATCTTGGAGCCAGGAGCTTCTTGAAGACTCAGGGTTCATCTCAGGTCTTCACCCAGGTGCTCAGGATGAAAGGACAGGGTCATCTCTGAGCTTCCCTTCTCCCTGGACCCCCCAGATCCATCTCCAGAGTATATCTGAACCATCCACTCCTCTTCATGTCTCTGCTGCCCCTCACTCTGCTAAGTGTGGGCCTGCAGCATGGACGGCAGCCCCATCTGGATGGCACAATGGCCTTCCCAGCTGGAAAAGCCCGCCTGATCCCCAATCAGTTTTCCCATCAGCAGCAGACAACTTACGCTCCAGACCCAGGTGGTTATGGCGCTGTGCTGTCTGGAACCCTCCCCCAGGTTCCCCGACATCCAGGACAGGCTCCACATCCTGCCTGAGCTCTGAATCCTGCCCCTCCCCACGGTCCCCCAGCCTGAGATAAAGCGCGTCCCCTTGCTGTCCCCAGCTTAAAAGCTGAAAAGCTGAAAAGCTTCCCGCTGTGGCCAACTGCACCTCTTCTGTGTCTAATATGTGCGGCTGTGGCCAGTACCTTCACCTCGTTCATGTCTCAACTCAAATGGCACCTCTGCAGGGGTCCTCTCTGACCATCTGATCTAAACAGCTCCCTGGAGCCCATCTCTCTCAATCTGACATTGCTCATGTACTTTCTTAAACTCTTATTTCAATATGATTTCTGACTTACAGAAAAGTTACAAGAATATTCCCTTCACATAGATTTCCTCAACCCCATTTGCCTTATCTCTAACAACTCTAACGTATGTTTTCTAGAACCAAGGACACCTTCTTACACATCCCAGTTTAGATATCAAGATGAGGATGATAATGTTGACCCAATATTATAGTCTACAGATCTTACCCATATTTCATTAGCTGTCCCAAGGATGTCCTTTAGTAAAAACAAAAATAAAAAAAAAGGAAAAAAAGAAAAAAATCCCAGATCAGGCACTGAACTCTGTTGATTTCACTCACATTTTCTCTAACCTGCCCGTGTAATCAGTTTTTGCATTTCACGACTTGGGCATTTTTGAAGGGCACAGGCCAGTTCCTGTAGAATGTTCCTCAGTTTGAGCTTGTGGGATGCTTCCCCAGGAAGAAGTTCAGGATGCTTAAGGACATCACAGAATGATGCTGTGTCCTTCCCAGTGCCCCATTTCAGGAGGCAAGTGGTCTCCATTTGCTCCGTTTCTGCTGATGTTGACTTCAATCACTTCACGAGTCAGTGTCAGCCAGGTTTCTCTCCTGTAAACTCACTATTGATTTTATAAACAGTAACTTCAGGGAGGTATTATATTCACATCCTGTTGTTCCCTGACTTTCATCAACTAGATTTAGCATCTACTGGTGCTTCCTGTCTGAATCAACTGTCATTATGCGCTTGTCAAACAGTGATTGTCTGGTTCCTTCACTCGCTCCTCACACATTAGGTGCCGTTCTGCTGTAAGGAGGCTCTGCCCCTCCCCACCACCTTTTCTTTGTCATTTTGGACTCCAGAATTCTTACTTTATTCAAAGGGCTATGACCCAATATTGTCATCATATATTTCTGATTCTCAAATAGCCTAGAAGGGGCCAGCAGGAGCCCCTTAAGGCCGGTCCTGTGTCTCTTCACCCCACCCCCTGTTGTACACATTGTTCCTCTTAAATCAGCTCCCTTAGACATAGCTGGAACGCTGCCTTCTTATTTATTGACTGTTTCACCATCTGGAGCAGAAAGAGCAGTTAACCAGAGATAAGTATCGGATCTGTTTAGATCCAGTGAGCTTGAGGGAGCAGGTATTCACAGAAACCTTAGGGAATACTTCAGGAGCCCCGCCTATACCTAACACTGGGTCCCCATGTGACAGGTGCTGGGATGGGCAGTCTGACGCTTGCACACGTGTGAGTCAGTGACTGGGCAGACTGGGCCTGCTGAGTGGGCACCTCAGCCAGTGATGGAAGAGTGGGGTGTTGAGTGAAAGCTGGCCTCCTTCCTTGCAGCGGTTCTTTTTCCACTAATTAATTTTTACAGTTTTTTGGCCACACTGGGTCTTCGTTGCCGCGCAGCTTTCTCTAGTTGCTGCGAGGCGGGGCGACTCCTTGTTGCAGTGCTCAGGCTCCTCAGGGCAGTGGCTGCTCTTTCTGCAGAGCACCGGCTCTAGGCACGTGGGCTTCAGTAGTTGTGCTGCCCAGCTGAGTTTCTCTGCAGCGCATGGGATCTTCCTGGACATGTGACTGAACTTCTGTCCCCCACATTGGAAGGCAGATTCTTAACCACTGGATCACCAGGGAAGTCCCCTTGCAGTGAGTTTTATGTAGCTTCTTAGAGGGAGCCCAGAGGGACTGAACCATAGCTGCCCAAGGCCGTGACTCCCATTAATATGCCCTCTGTTGGTTTTCCTCCTTGCTTGGTCACCCCTCCCTACGCTTCCTGGCCTCACTTCCTGAATAAGCTGCCTGCATCCCATCCTTGTGGCAGGCTCTACTTGTAGGGGATTCTAAGCCAAGATGGGAACCTCATCTTGAGATGACCCCCAAAGCTGCAGACATGACTCTTGCTGGAGATGAACTTGAGACAGCAACTCAGCAGTCAGTAGGGTAACACGTTGGACCCGCTGGTCCTCTAATTGCTGAGGAAAAGAAGCTGGTCACCAACAGTGTTCATGTTCACGGGTACACACGAATGTGTACACCTTCATGCATACACATTCACACATGTGAGTGCACACACACAAACATGGCCTGGGGGTTTCACAGTTAAGTTTTACCAAACAATCAAAGGAGAATTTTAATTTTATGCAATTTTTCTACAGAGTAGAAAAAGGGGGAGCATTCCCCATTGCATTTCACAAAGCTATCATAACCTTTAAACCCAAATCAAGCCAGAAAAGTACAAGGAAAAATTCAGTTAATCTTCTTCAATAAAGATGTGAAACTTAGTAAATTAAATACAGCAAGTTGCCTCTCATGGCCAAGCAGAGTTTATCTCTGTGATGCAAATGTGTTTATTAATACAATTTTTATATGAACAGATTAGACAGAACAATTACAAGATTATTTCAGTGGAAGGAAAAAATTCCAATAAAACGTCATAGCAAACTAGGATTGAAAGAGAACTTCCTTAAGCTTCATAAAGAATATCTTCTAAACCAACAGCAAACACCATCTAATGATGAGTCCTCTGAGTCTTTAAATGAAAAGCAAGACCAAATTACAAAGTTATTCATGTCTGCAGTTAATACAGACGGATCAACACGAGAGGACAAGCAAAGGTACAAAGATGGGAAAGAAATAATTAAAAATTGCATTATTCATAGATGATATGATTAATGACATGGAAGAACCCCAATTAATCTACAATTTATTAGAAATAAGAAACTGAACAGATTGCTAAATACACTTTTACAAATATTCATTGCTTTTCAGTACCATAGAACGGGTAGAACATTTAATTTAATAAGAGATGGTGTTTCTAACCACATGAAGAATATGAAGTAACTATGAACATCTCTAAGAAGAAATGTACTAGGACTTTAGGGAGAAAATTATACAGTATTACAGAAAAAAATAGAATATTTGCATAATGTAGAAATAAATCTCTAGAGTTAATATGTTAGTTTGCATTTGATTGGCCTTTGGCTTCAAAGAAATGCTAATCAGAATTTCAGAATCATTTGTAGAGGGGGTTCCAGATTTCTACGGAGGAGCAAAGGATGGAGAACAAACGGGACAGTCTGGGTGGGAATGAAGTGGGAGTGTGCCCACAGAACTCTGAGACTCAGAACAGGGCCTTGTTAATGTAGAGGGGGCACTGCTGTGGGTTTCAACAAATAAAAAACCCAGAAACACATCCATGCATGTATGAAAAGTTTCCACATAAAGAACTTGTATTGAAAATTAGAAGGGAAATGAACGGTTTCCCGATCCACAGTCTGGAGCAATCAACTTCCACAAAGAACGAAGTAAAATTGTATTTCTGTCTCACATGGCTCACAAAAGCAGTTTCCAAAGGTTGAAGAACTTAAACATGGACTTTTGGAGAAACCTTAGAAGCAAATGCAGCAGAGTATTTATACAACCTTGGAAGAATTTCCTAAGTAGTACATACACACACACACTTATCAGTATACACAGAAGACTACTGATAACTTCCCCAGCACCCAAGTAAGAACTTGTGTTTACCAAAGGATACTGTAGAGACAGTTGAAGGACAGGACATGGATGGGAGAAAATAGTTCCCCAAACAAGTCTAATAATAAAGAACTAGTATCTAGAGTATGGGCTTCCCAGGTGGCACTAGTGGTGAAGAACCCGCCTGCCGGTGCAGGAGACACAGGAGACCTGGATTGGAGTCCTGGGTCGGGAAGATTCCCTGGAGGACATGGCAACCCACTCCAGTATTCTTGTCTGGAGAATCCCACGGACAGAGGAGTCTGGTGGGCCCCAACCTGTTGTGTTGCAAACGGTCGGACACGACTGAAGTGACTTAGCATGCATGCATCTAGAATATATTAAAAACAACTATAGATCTGCAAGAAAATGATAGCAGAAAAATGAGTAAAAGACCCAAGCTAAAGCTTAACATCAGAAATAAAAATGTCAAACAAACATAGGACAAGATGCTCAGCCTCATTACAAATTTTGGAAATGGGAAATATCACCCAACAGCAAAACAAATGTCTTTTAAACATCTGACCAAAAACTCCGAAAAGTATTTACAGCAACAGGAATTCTAATACACTGCTGGTGGGAGTGAATATCTCTTTTCCCAATCTCTTTGGAAAACAATGTGATGTTTTCTATTAAAGTTGAAAGTGAGCCAGTCTTAATTGACAAGCCAGCAGTTCCATCGTGGGTCTGTTAACTAGGGAAATTCTTACATGTCGACACTAGAGCATGAAATAAGAAAGTTCAGAGAAGTATCATTCATAAAAGGAAAAAAACTGGAAACAAACCAACTGACCATCAACAGGCAGGTGAATATGTTACAATGAATTCATACAAACTATGTGAGAGTTGGACTGTGAAGAAGGCTGAGCGCCGAAGAATTGATGCTTTTGAACTGTGGTGTTGGAGAAGACTCCTGAGAGTCCCTTGGACTGCAGGAGATCCAACAGTCCATTCTGAAGGAGATCAGCCCTGGGATTTCTTTGGAAGGAATGATGCTAAAGCTGAAGCTCCAGTACTTTGGCCACCTCATGCAAAGAGTTGACTCATTGGAAAAGACTCTGATGCTGGGAGGGATTGGGGGCAGGAGGAGAAGGGGACGACAGAGGATGAGATGGCTGGATGGCATCACGGACTCGATGGATGTGAGTCTGAGTGAACTCCTGGAGTTGGTGATGGACAGGGAGGCCTGGCGTGCTGCGATTCATGGGGTCGCAAAGAGTCAGACATGACTGAGTGACTGAACTGAACTGAACTGTGGCTTTTATAACAATGAATAACTTAGAGCTACAACATGAGGGAGTCACATAAAACATGTTTTTTTTTTTAGTTTAAAAAACTGCAGGCACAACCAGATGCATACAACTGCCATTTGTAAAAAACTTCAGAATTATGTTTTCCAGATGAGAAAGTGGAGGCCCAGGGATCTGGTGGGCTTTCTCCAGACCCCAGGGGCCGCCCTGGGACGTGAACCCAGTGGCCAGCTCCAGAGTCTACATGGCTAATTGTTTTCTAGGCTTGTTCTCAGCACTGAATGAAAATAAGCCAGATCAGAGAGCATTTGGTACAATTTTCCATATTTATAAAGCTCAATCAAGAAGCAAAGCAAAACAATGAGTGTTATGGGAAATGATGAACAGAACATTCATAGGCAGGCAGGGGATTCTATTGGGCGGGTAACTGTCTGTTTTTATTGTTGTTGTTCAGTTGCTAAGTAGTGTCTGACATTTTGAGACCCCATGGACTGCAGTACACCAGACTTCCCTGTTCTTCACTATCTCTTGGAATTTGCTCAAACTCATGTCCAATGAGTCAGTGATGCCATCCAACCATTTCATCCTCTGTTGCCCTTTTCCTCTGTCCCCAGTCCTTCCCAGCATCAGGGTCTTTTCCAATGAGTCGGCTATTTGTATCAGGTGACCAAACTATTAGAGCTTCAGCTTCAGCATCTGTCCTGCCAATGAATATTCAGAGTTGATTTCCTTTAGGACTGACTGGTTTGCTCTCCTTGCAGTCCAAAGGACTCTCAAGAGTCTTCTTCAGCACCACAATTTGAAAGCATCAGTTTTTCAGTACTCAGCCTTCTTTATGGTTCAGTTCTCACATTCATACATGACTACTGGAAAAACCATGGCTTTATGTTGGGAGCTTATTTTTCTATTCTTTAAAACATACTCATATACTTTTGTTGGCATTAAATATTTCATATCTTGTTCAGGAGCCATTTCAGGCGAAAAAAAGCTAAAGTAAAAACAACCACACAGATGAAATCAAAGGAGAGAAGCTCGCCAGCCTGGCCCCTGATCCAGCCTGGAAGGCGTATATACAGGCATACTAGCTGACGACGGTGATGGGGCAGGTCTGTGTGTGAGGCCCAGGGCAGCGGGTCCTCAACCTCACCCTGCATCAGAACCCCTGGAGGTCTTGTTAAAACACCACGCGGGTCCCCACACCAAGAGTCAGAGTCAGTAGGTCCGCTGAGAACCTGAGTTCCTAACAGGTGATGCTGACTCTGCTGGTTTGGGGACCACACTTGGAAAACTGCTGGGAATCGTATGAGCCTCTGTGTTCCTCATTATCTCCGGAAACAGCCTCAACATTGCTCAGGTTTGAACCAGAGAAGTCTCTCTTTTTTCAAAGTCCACTCGGTGGAAGCAAGGCGTAGGTCAGGCATCCATCCTCAGATTCTAAAGCAGCCGCAATATGTGCACATCCCTGCATTGTTTGTGGGCAGCACGTACACCACGGGAAGGCCCACAGAAGCCTTTAGTCCAGGAAGATGGTGAGTTATGAGCTGGCTGACTGGGCCCCAAGCTCCCCTTGGAAGCACTGTCCTGACTGTAGAAGAGAGACAAGCCCAGGGTGAGCCCTGCAGAAGCAGCTGGAGGAGCCCCTCCCACCCAGGAGCAGGTCTGTCTGTGTGTGAGGCCAGGGCAGCGGGTCCTCAACCTCACCCTGCATCAGAACCCCTGGAGGTCTTGTTAAAATACCGCACGGGTCCCTACACCAAGAGTGGGGTACCCACTACACAAGGCTCCCGGGGCTTCAGAAATGCTGCATCTGAAGGTGGGAGAGCCCTTGGAGGCATCAGTAAATGGAGGGCAGAGGGCTTTGAGGATCCTGCCACCTTGTCCCCACCCACAGGCAGACACTGCTGGTCCCTCAGCACCCCTTCCGGATGCCCCAGACACTGCCCTAAGCACTGGGGACTTGGAGCTGGACACACGGAAGAGCGGATGGTTGCAAAGCCCCTTCTCTCCTCGCTTTGCACCTGCACCATTTCCTGGCTGGACACTGGCTCTTTCGCCTTGGATCCTATGCTCCTGTGGGTCTGGCACCTGCTGTTGAGCAGGTATCCGCTCATGGAAGAATTGGGCCAGCCTCCTTCACAGGCGGTCACCAGAAACCAAGTTAGGATGGGAGCGTTTCTTTTCCGAAAGCATACAGACAGATGCCACACAGATTAGGAGGAGGTCCCAGCACTGTGTCTGGGACTCATCTGCTTTGATCACCAGTGCTGTTCCCACCTCCCCCTGGAAAACCACACCCTGGAGGGACTTACAAATACTCACAACACAAGGCGCTAAGACTGTCTCATCTCCCAGTTCCTCAAGTTCACTCTTCTCTTTTTGACACATATAGTCATGAAAGCTAAGATATGATTTCTCCTCCTCCTTTCCCTGCCCCAACCCACTCACGAGCTTGTATGTACACACGTCTAGAAGGGGCTGGAAGGGGCTCCAGAGCATCGGGAGAGCCCCATGCTCCATGCTGATGGAGAGGAAGCTTTCAGTGGCCTCTTCTCTCCAAATCTCAGCCTGACAAACACCCCCAGACCCCCAGGCAGAGTTTCAGCCTCAACATTGATGCCCCTAAACTCTATGATGCTGGTCACCCTCTTGCCCACGTTCCCTGAGTCTCTCATCTCCTGAGGCTAGACCAGAGCTCACAGGTTGCCCACTCTCCTGGAATCTACATTCTCTAATGTCTTGCTCAGAATTCCTCAGGCTGCCTTTTTAAAAAACGATTTAATTTATATTTTGGCTGTGGTGTGTCTTAATTGCTGCAAGCGGGCTTTCTCTAGTTGTGGCGAGCGGGGGCTACTCTAGTTGCGGCATGAGGCCTTCTCATTGCAGCAGCTTCTCTTGTTGCAGAGCATGGGTTCTACGCATGCAGGCTGTGGTAGCTGCAGTGCACGGGCTTAGTTCCTTTATGGAATGTGCAATCTTCCTGGGAGCAGGGATTGAACCGGTGTCCCTTGCACTGCAAGATGGATTCTTAACCACTGTACCACCCTGGAAGTCCCTCTTGCTGCATTTTAACTCCCTTCCTTCTGATAAAACTGTGGAGGTGGGAACATCCAGGTTTACCTTCTCCTTGGGCAGCAGGTTTACAATTACCAGTTCACTGGTGTACAGGTCTTATTTATCAAAACCTTCTCCCCAAAGTTGATCTATATGCCTTTGATTGTTCTGGCTGCTTTTAAATAGACTGTGTCTAGATTTTTTTTCTATTCTGTGTCAAATCCAGAAAGCCCCATGACCCACAAGCCTCAGTATCTGGTCCAGAACTGAGCCCTAACCAATATCTTAGTTCTTCTGGCTCACCTCTTCCTGGACTCCTTCCCCAGGTAGCCTCTTTTTGGTCTTGGGACAACTCAAATTAATCTTCATTGCTGTGTTCATCACAACCTGCTTTGACTATGGCACCCTAGATCCGGAACTCCGGGACAGGGAGGGTCTTATCTCTGCAACCTTGGGCAGAGCCCTGAGCCTAACTCACAGCAAACACATAAATGGGAACCACCATGGAATTAGTGAATAATGGAAGGAGGGATCCAATCAGGAAAAGACCCAAAGATCCTGACTGTGACTCCCTCCAGCAGACGGTCCACAGCACACGCCAGCCCCAACGGCATCTTTTCTGCTTCCTCCCACCAAAGGTTCCTTCTTACCTCCTCCTGTACCCCTCACCCCGCTGAAATGTCTTTTTGGATGAGAAGCTCATTCTTTAACTGTCTGACAACTCTGGTCATGCTGCACCCACAGGGCACACGTCAGCGTCCTCTGCTCTTCCCAACGAATCCAGAGTCTCTTTCCCCCAGGACACTAAACACACAGACACTGTCTCCAAGGCGGCCTCGCTCCAGTCTGAACGGCTCTGGCTATAATTTGGGCTCAATGGGAAGAGAAAAATGTGTGTGGAAGTTTACTTCTGTTCAGAACCAGGATCTTGCCAAGAGTTCCAGATTTCAGCTTTTGGATGTTATTTGTTGTTCCTTCCAGAAAGTCATCGTCTCTGTTAACATTCCTTCCAGAGGATGTGTTTGATCTGTTGTCTCATTGCAGCTTATTATGGCTAATTGCTCAATAAAGAACTTCTTTCCCAGGCCTTCCCTCTAAAGTGCCATCTCGCGGGGTGGAAGTGCTGTCTTCCTCTTTTGATTTCCCTCCATCACAAGCACTTTCATCAGCACCCGCCAGACTCTGGTGGGAGCAGTGAGTGCAAAACGAGGCCTTTAGGTTTCCTCTTTCCCTCTGCTGTTCTCACTAATGCTGAAAATGAAGCACGTGGGAAAGGAGACAACGGCTCCAAATCCATCCCCCTCCAAAGAAAGGCACCAGGGGTCTGCCAGTGCCAGGGCCGCGGGCCACATGCTTCATTTACCGCTTTGTGGGCGGAACAAAGGCTGCAGCCCAGCCCTCAGGAGCCCTTCAAACCCACTCTGCGGGGGGCGGTGAGAACAAGCCAGGCTCATCGCTCAGGCCAGCTGAGTGCTGGGAACTTGGGAATTTTAAAGGCACATGTTTCTCGAGTGAACCCGGCACTTGGACCCCCATGCATTTTATTACAGGTTTTCCCAGGGGAAGGGAAAGGGAGCACCATACACAGACACACATGGGCACACGTACACACACATAAGCACAGGCACACACATACACATGAACATGGACACACAAGGACATGCACACATGGGTACATGCATATAAGCATAGGCATGCACACACGTGGATGCCTACACATGGACACACACGTGTACATAGGCACAAACACGGACACATGCACATATATGGGCACACATGCATATGAGCACACACACAAGTACACACATGAATACACATACACATAGCCATAGGCACATACATATGCACACAAGGATACATATGAGCACACACACACACAAGCACGGGCACACACCTGCACACAGACACACATGCACATTTGCACAAAAGACATGAGACACACAGGGATACACAGAATTTCTGGGGAATGTGCAGAGTGACCCTTGTAATGAGCCTTCTTTCACTGCCTATGAAAGTGAGCCCAGGACAAGAGTAAATAACTCATTGGGTTTAAGAGGGCCTTTCCTGTGGTGCTAGTGTGTGAGCTCATTGTTTCTTTACGAAAAGAAAGCCAAGATAAGTCACTGACCCAGAAACTTCCCTTGGAATTAATGAACTCAGGCTGCCAGGGAGATAAATATGGGCCTGATTCTTCGCTGGCTGCTCTCTGGGCATCTCTGCCTGCTCTTTGCACCCCAGCTGCCCCTCCTGACCTTGACAGGCTAAGGATGTCAGTGTGGTGCACCCTCTGATAGAGGCCCATCCCCTGCCATATCCTGTGTGGGGCGCACTGAGGCCGGGTACACACGGAGCAGGCCTTGTCCTTCTCTCACCCCTGGCTAAAATTTACAGAGTGAATTTGGCAGGACAGCTCCCTATGGAGCGCACCGTTTTATATGGTTTTATGTGGTTTCTTCTCCTTCAGCTCCCGTGTTAATGGGATTGTTCCCATTGGTAAGAATTATTGTCTTCGGCCTAAGGCCAGGCTCACCGTTGCCTTCAGCCTCTGCACCCAGCCCTTAAGAACATACGTGAACGTGTTCCCCAGACAACGTCTGTGTGAGTCTGCAACTGGGAAGGGTCATATACTGACCCTTTCCTGGAGAAACACAAGGCCATCTGCTCACAAGGACTTCAGGTTTCACCAATCAATAGTGTAAGGCTGAAGATTTTAAATGTCCTGGTTTAGAGAGCAGAGAAACAGCAAGGGAGCTGAGGGGAAATCCATAATTCACTCAATCTTTATTTGGCAAATGATTATGGAATGTTTACTCTGCCTGGGGGCCCTTGGATAGGCATGGGGATATTTGAAGAAACAGCTAGGCCTGTGTCCCACCCTCATGGGGCTTATGGTTCAAGGGAAATACCACTGGGCAATGAGAATAAGTCTTAGCTGATGGCCCGTGTGCTGGGCTTGGGGCTTAGTGCTTCCAGGAAGTAAGGGGGCAGTAGGATGATGACCCTGCTGAGCTCACAGTTTGGTGGCTGGTGGGAGAGGCAGATGGCACCACTGCCCATCCCAAACTAACAGCTCAATGAGAGATTCGGGCCAGGGGTGTGAGTCTGAGTGCCGGAGCCAGCTCTGCCGCTTAGCTCATGGCATCCTCTCAGACTGTGTGTATCCAAGCAGAGGATGATGGGGGTGATTCTTGTATATTAGCATGAACACGTCTTACTGGAACTAATGGTTACAAAGCTAGTATCTACAAACACTTGTTTCAGTCATTAAGCCATGTCCGACTCTTTGCAACCCCATGGATTGCAGCATGCCAGTCTTCCTTGTCCTTCACTATCTCCCAGAGTTTGTTTAAACTCATGTCCATTGATTCAGTGATGCCATCCAACCCATCTCAGCCTC
This sequence comes from Redunca redunca, assembly GCA_006410935.1. NCBI lineage: Eukaryota > Metazoa > Chordata > Mammalia > Artiodactyla > Bovidae > Redunca > Redunca redunca. The sequence continues at coordinate 1,454,918 of SJYQ01004059.1, forward strand.
TGTTATCTCCTGCTGCCTTCATTTGTTCCCAGCATCTGGGTCTTTTCCAGTGAGTCGGTTCTTTGCTTTAGGTGGCCAAACGATTGGGGTTTCACCTTCAGCATCAGTCCTTCCAATGAACATTCAGTGTTGATTTCCTTTAGGATTGACTTGTTTGATCTCTTACTGTCCAAGGGACTCTCAAGAGTCTTCTCCAGCACCATAGTTTGAAAGAAACAGTTCTTTGGTGCTCAGCCTTCTTTATGGTCCAACTCTCACATCTGTACATCTACTGGAAAAACCATATCTTTGAATATACGGACCTTTGTCGGTAAAGTGTCAGCAAAACTGTTCTAAATGTTGAACATAAAAAGCTTTTTTTAAAAAAAATTATTAACTACCACCAGTGTTCAGTTACATAGGTGCTGTGGGGGCATCAAGGAAAGAAACAAAACAGAGCCATGGTTCTTGTTCTCAGGCATCACTGCATTAAGACAGGAAGAATTAACTGGTCTGTAGTCCTTGCTGGAGGGGGGTCTGTTTCGTGGGGCCTGCACAGTGTTCTGCATGACAGAGGATGAGATGGTTGGATGGCATCATCGACTCGATGGACGTGAGTTTTAGCACCTTCTGGGAGTTCGTGATGGACAAGGGAGCCTGGCATGCTGCGCTCCATGGGGTCACAAAGAGTCGGACACAACCGAGTGGCTGAACTGACTGACTGACTGCACAGGGTTCTAAAAACAGGTGAATTAGTTGCCAATATTTGATGAGAGATTTCACATTTAATTCCAGATTTCTGTCTTCTGAAAAGTGTGAAGAATGGGTCATCCACACTGGGCCCATGTTCAGGGCTGCTGTGAGTGAGCGTAGGGTGGGTCATGGGTTGCCCAGTATCTGTGGTTCTCCCAAGGGCACCGTTTGGTCACTGCAGAAATGGGAACATGGGACCATGATGGTGACAAGAGGTGACCACCACCAGCATGGAGGACAGCTCCTAATACCTGAGACCTGAGAGAGGGAGGGATGGCTTCTGGTGGGGGGAGGAGGGCAGGGGGAGAAGCTGAGAGGCTGCCCAATAGCATAGGTAAGTGACAACGTGTGGGATTCTCATGAGATACTGGCCAGCCATGCCCTTCTCTTCCTGTCTCACCCAACCTCTCCCGAAGCCAAGAGTGATGCTCAAAGTCCAAGGAGAGGCATGAACAAGAAGGCAGGTTTCCACCCAGCAGGACAGGATTTCACGATGGTTCAGCTGGCCATGCCTCTCCGCTGGAGGTGTGCTACCTGGAGGGGACATCGGGTGAAGGTGGGGGCTGTGTGCTGAGAAGCACCCAGTGCAGGACCCCATGGGGAGCAGACCCCCTCTGTGGATGAGGATACCCTGAGGAATCCAAACCTGCTAGTGGCCTTCTTTTATTAGCACCACACTCTAACCATCTGAGCTAACCAGCCAACAGACCCTTCCTTTCTTAGAACACTGGGTCCTTGAAAGAACCACCTCTTCCTCCCAAGCAGCTGCCAAAGGAGAGGTTGAATTGGAATAACCTCCTTGAACTTCATTTTACATTTTAAAAATATGTCCAGTGAATCCCAGCCTCGATCCAGTCTCCTGACTTTACATAAGTGTTCCAAAAACTGGCTGACTTTCAGTTGCTTTGGCTTAATTTTTTAAAGGGATATTTTCTAATAGATGGAAAAAAATTCCTTTTCATGCTTCACTAATGCAAAAACAGCTGAACCAATTTAGCTCAAACTTTCTCAATAGCTTGTTACAATCCTAATTAAAATATTCACATACGGCACAAGCTTTGGGGAACATAATATTGCACTGCCAATCAAATTCTGGCTGAATATTTACAACCAGCTAAACAGAAAAGCAACTGCATGGCTTTCATTCTTTGTTGCCTCTTGAAGAAAATGTAGTCAGACAATTAATGGTGAGGGGATTAATGCAAGTCTGGGCCGTGGCATTTCTCCGCTTGGCTTAACTCATAAACAATTGGGCATAAAGCCTCTTGGGGCTCTTGGCTGGAACGGGTGGGGTTCACACAGACCTCATTTGCCCAGGATCTCCCAGGAAACGGTGGCTCTTAACTCGGGAATGGCCATGCTGCCCGGTGGGAGAGGGTGGGCACCATCAGGGAACAGACTTGGTAAGAGACCAGTTGAGCCAGCTTCCAGCTGCAGGACCCTGGGCAAGAGGTTGGGCCCTCTACACAGATGGGCTCCCCATCTATTTGGTGGGAACAATAACAGTCCCCAGTGAGAGACAGCGTGTCTCAATGCCCCACTGGGCATACCATAAATGCTCCGTAAATGTCACGGCTATATCTGCTCATTCCACCTCAGTGGAACACCCTGATCAACAAAGTCAAATCCCTGAAGTGAAAAATAGCAAGAAAAATAATTTAACCTTGTTGGAAACAAACTTTTAAGCAATTGCACGATAAGCTTCTTGCCTTCTGAAACCCTGGGATGCTCTCCTGACAGGCTGATCATTTCCAGAACAATCTATCAGTATCTGGTTCCCACTCTATGGGCTGTGAAGAAGGGTGGGTTTTTCCAGATTTCCTAATGCTTTTCAGTTCTTGTGATGGCTATGTGTTTGTATGTGTATGTGTGTGCTGATAAAGGTTAATCAGTCACTAAGGCATGTCTGACTCTTTGTGACCCCATTGACGGCAGCATGGACTGCAACATGCCAGGCTTCTCTGTCCTTCACTAACTCCTGGAGTTTGCTCAAACTCATGTCCATTGAGTTGGTGATGCCATTCAACCATCTCATCCTCTACAGACAGATTGATAGATACAGGTTAGATAAATAATACACAAACATATATATATGTATATATGTATTTATATACGTGTACATATATAACACACATGTGTGTGTTAGTCACTCAGTTGTGTTTGACTCTGTGACTTCATGCACTGTAGCCCACGAGGTTCCTCTGTCTAAGGAATTCTCCAGGCAAGAATACTGGAGTGGGTTACCATTCCATTCTCTAGATATAACACATAGATCGTGTACACACACACATAGATATATGCATCTCTACATGTTTCCTTGTGTCTTAACCATCAGCTCCTATTTCCCAGTGTGTATCTATAGCCCTATGTTTCTTGCCTGAAACCAGGAGACCAGATGGCTTTATGTGGCTATAGCAGAATAGTCTCTAGATGAAGTTCCCGCACTCTCTGATGGACTCCGAGGTTTCCATTTTGGATGCAGGTGGCCTCTGCTTCATTTTTAGTGTTTCTCTTATATTTGAAAGTCCCCAAAAGATGAAGATTGACCTGCATCCCCTCCCCACCATCTCCTTAGCCCTGCCAAAGTCCCTCCTTCAGAGCTCTGGGGACGTCTGAAGCTCTGCACGACCATGCCTTACTACACACTTTCCTAAGTGGCAAAGGCAGAACAGGAGAAGAGTCCTCTGCCCAAGTCTTCCTCACATTCTGCTTTCTTGCTTCTCCAGGGTCCACAATTCTCCAGGGAAGAATTTACTGCCTGTTCAGTGTTTACTGCCTGGACATTAAAGGGTTAGGGTTCTCTGCCAAAGGGACCACAGTGGAGTGCCTTCCTCCCTGCTCAGTGAACACGGCCACATTTCAGGAATTTTATTCCCGCGGCGGCTGCCTTGGATGTGCTGAGTGTGAAGCTGAAACCTCAAAGCCAGCAAGAATTAAGTTGGCTTTGCTTTTCTTTATGACCAAATGGCCTATAAAATGTTAATGCATGGCTCCTAATTAACAGGGCGTCCTTAGGTGTGGGAGCTGCCTGAACACAGTCAGGCAGGGGCTCTGGGCTCTGCTACCCTCCCCATCCAATGCAGCCCTGGCCAGTATCACAAACTCAATAGTTTGACCAGGAATGCAGTCATCAAATTTGGGACAGTGATTTATATCAAAGAACCAGCAGCAAGTACCATCTGGACATCTGTCATTTGTAGGTATTTTGCTAAGCTCTAAATATGAACTGTCCTGTTGATAGGTCTTCATAAGGGACCACTATCAGAGTGGGTAGCCATCTCTAGTGAACATATCAGGAAGCTGGGGTTCAGAGAGCATAAGTTGCTAATAAGAGATGAGGCTTGAAACACAACAAGTAGGGGACCCCAGCTCAGTAGAATGCCTGCTGGCAAAACTGTGTCCTTCGCACCGGCATGGAGCCTGTGGGGCATGGAGTCTTGAGCCTCAGCCTCGGCACCGTGGACACTGGGGTCCCTGTTGGTGGTCTGAGGTTTCCTGGGCACCAGAGGCTGTTGAGCAGCACCCCTGGCCTCTGCTCACATCTTTGCTGTCATGACAACAATATCCCCATATATTTGAGAGCAAAATCACCCCTGGCTGAAAACTGGGGCCACAGAGTCTTCAGAATCACTGCGCATGCTGTAAATTACTAACTCCCTGCACCTTGAAACAGGAAAACAAAGACTTTCAACACTGACACAGGGAATAAGTCCTCTAAACCCAAGGCAAGATGAAAATCCATCATTCTCCACTGTGCCCAAAGATAAATTTCATTAATGTAGCCAAGTGAAAGAGCAGTTTTCATGTTTAGATGTTTCTAAAGTGGCACATCCCAGGCTCTGACTTGTCTATTGGAAGGTGAACTAGGACAGATCATAAATATTGCACTCTCATCAACTTTCACAGGCCAAGAGAAAAAAAAAAAACAACAAAGAAGGCAGAATTAACCAGAATTAAAAGCCAGGCTACAAGAGGAGTGATTAATTTGAACCGTATCCACTTTCAAGGCTGTGGGATAAAATCTGGCTTCCTGTGAAGACTGTGTTCCGTGGATCATCAGTACATTAAGATGGTTTACAAGGGAAATGGTTAGATAACGGTGGTGAAGTGAATTTACAGGCCAGAACTGCAGGCATTATGCAATCTCCATGACTTGGCATCTCGCCGGAGACTCTGACATTAATTTTAATGGAAGAGGCGACTGTTAGTGGGGAGTCAGGCTGCCTTGGAGATGTGCAGTGGCCCGAGGTCCCAGGCCCTGGTGCCTTTACACTGCCCTTGAGATCCCCCCCCCTTCTAAACAAGCTTGGCTTTACTGGAGGAAGGATCAAACCTGTCATTTCATTCCACAGAATCTGTGTAGTATCAAATCAAACTCAGGAACTGGGGTGTGTGAGGCAAGAAAAGTAGGGGGTTACTCAGGCAGGTGAGGCCACCCCGTCAGGGGTCAGAAACCAGGGGAGCAAAGAACCTGGTTCTTCCTTACTTCAAGTTGCAGCTGAGGAAAAGCAGGCTTCTGTCCACAAAGTGGTAGGGGAGCAGGAAAACCGGCTGCCAGTTCCCCCAGGGCCTGAGTCCGGCAGGACTTGGGCAGAATAAACTGATTGTGCCTGTTGTGCTTTAAGATTTCAAGGTTTCCTGAGTCCTCTGACCTTCTGTGCCAGGTGAGAATGGAAAATTGGCCCCATTTCTCACCTTCTGAGTGTTGCCCCTTCAGAGGGTGTCAGGTTATATGCTGTGTTGTTCAGAAGAACTCAGAAGAGCAGAAAAATGCAGGTAATGGACTGCCAGAAGTGAACATAATGTGTGACAGATAGGGAATTAACATATAGCGTATATAAAGAGTTCCTGTGAATCAATAAGAAAAAGCTGTTCCCCTGAATATGTTCAAGTAGTAACATAAATGATCAATATAAGACATGAAACGTTAAGCCCTACTGGATATCAGAGAAATAAAAACTAAACCAGAATACAATGCCTTAATTATCAGATGGCCAGAAATTCAAAGGGCTGAGAAGACAAGCACTGGAGGGGTAGCCCCAAAAGAGCACACTACGCATCCTTGGGGGGCACGTGAACAGGGGGAATCACTTTTAAAGGGGAATTATCAGAGTTTCTCTCATCTTTAGATGTGTTATCCACAATGTAGAAGGACATTGGTTGCAATAAAGGACAACACAGCAACAATCTAAATGTCATCAATAATAGATAGATAAATTAATGGGACATACAACTCATGGGATATGCTGAAATTATTATTTTTTTAAATCGAGAAAACTATATGTTCTAAAGGTAAGTATTCCAATAAAAATGAAGCTTAAAAAGCAAATTGCAGAAATCTATGTATAGTAAGTTCCATTTATCCTAGAGTACGATGTACACAGCTTCATCTATTTATGTAAATGCATTGGAAAGTGGCCCCTGGTCATCTCTGCAAAGCGGAGTGAGAGAGGAGGGGTGAACGGGGGCGCTTAGGGTTTGCTGGTTACTCGCCCCATTGTCTGTGACAGTGATAATATATCATGAATGATTTGTGGGGTGAAGGAGAGAACGGGTAAAATTATGATGCAATAATTAAAAAAAATTAAGATGGTGGATGGAAAGGGAATTTGTGGCATAGCACAGACTTCATTCAGCATTTGCTTTCTCTACCTCAGAGACCCACTCAAGCGACACTGAGGCTTCTTTAGCCACATTTAGAATTCAGTGTATTTCACACCAAAGTGGGTGTAGGCTGGCAGAAAGGCCTGCCCATGGCCCACACAGCCTTGCCTTCCTCTGGGACCTGAGCCCCTCTGGGCTGGAACCTGGAAGAAATCGTCGCCCCTCCTGGAAAGCACCCTTCCTTGCTGTGACACAGGAGGGGACAGTCACAGGGCTCATGACTCCTCCCGCAGCAGGTGGGTCTGCACTCAGGGCCGCAGTGCAGATCTGGCCTCACTTCAGGTCTGCTCAGCCTGGGGGAGACTCTGAGTCTTTCCTGATTCAGTCTCCATTTGTACAATGTTTCCTTTCAACATTATCTTTCAAAAATAAAGAAAAGCAACATGTTCATGGAATAGTAATTCCAAGGGAAGCTTGGGCTTCCAATCACACAACTTTCTTTTGAGACCACAAGGTTTACTTGCCTAAAACTGAGCCTCTCCCTTGAGGCCACACGCAGGGGACGGCTCCAGAGTGAAGGGCAGAGATGCATCAGCCGCAGTGCCCAACTCATGCACCCGGCGGGGTCCACCAGCCTTGGGAGTAGAGGAGTAGGAAGAACAGACCATGGCTGTTCAGGGTCAGAAGTCTAATCCCGCCATAGGCTCCTGGCTACACTGGTGGGTGTGGTCAGGTCCCTTCCCTTTCCTGCATGACTGTCCCCAAACTGGGCAGGGTCGAGATCTGGGCAGGGGCTTCTCTGGGTCACAACACTGGGGTGTGCTTGTTGCCAGGCTGCCCATTCGGGGTGCAATGCTGCCTGCTCTGGGCTTAAAGGGGCTGGGCGCTGGGCAGATGACCCCAACCTGGCTGCCGCTGGTCTCCTGGAGTAAGTGCTTAGTCTCCCTCTTTTCAGCTCATGCTTAATTTCCGAGAGGGTCTCTATTGTAGACAGATGGGTAAGACTTTCCCTGTAAGCTGTTTATAAATACAACTGTTGCTAATCTTCAAAACAACCGGGGCTCACCCCTGAGCTCCTGAAATGGAAAGGGGCTCTGGGGGTTGCTGACTACACCAGCCCCCTGACCAGAGTGTGTCTGCACCTGCCCCTAGCCTAGCAACCATATTCAGCTCATAGAAGAGGTAGAAGATGATGGAAAACTACTCTGCTTGCCCTCACTCAAGGTTGCTTGGAAGGTTTTTCCTCACCGACCTTGTAAATTAACTGGCTCACACTTCAAGTGGCTGTTTTTTCCCTAGGATTCAGTTCACAGCAAACATGAGCCAGTGCTCCAGAGGGTAACTCCCTGGAGTTACCAGTTATCAGAAAAGATGCAGCACATTTCACCCACAGAGGGTACGGGGACGAACCCAGATTACATGCTGCCTTCCACCTCGAACCACCATCCCCTCCTGGTACAAAGCAACCACTGGTCAGAGCGGGCAGGGTGCTCTGGGAGACCAGTGGGTCCCCCACCAGCCTCTCGTGATGATGACGATCTGTCCTCTAGATCCCAGGCTGGTTCCAGAGATCAGGTCTATGACCTGTCTCTAGAGTGCCCAGAGATGCACTCAAACCACAACAGAAGGTGGGTTCCCAGCACCAAGTCCTGGACGCCATGGCTACACAGCATAAAACAAGACAGGAAGCACAATACATTACAGGGTGATCGGACAAAGCAAGGTCACCCTTCACCTCTCATCAGCCAGAGAAGCCCTGGACAGCCAAGACAGGACCCAGGCTGTATCCTTCACAGAGGTGGAGGCTTGTGGGGCATCTTTGGGCTTTTTATAAAAAAAAAAAAAAATGTAGTTGCCTTGAAACACTCAAAACAGAGCTACCATATGATCCAGCAATCCTGGGCATATACTGGAGATAACCATTATTAGAAAAGATATATCCATCCTAATGTTCATAGCAGCACTATTCACAATAGCTAAGACATGGAAGCAACCGAAATGCCCATTGACAGAGGACTGGATAAAGAAGATGTAGTACATATATACAAAGGAATATTATATTCATTCCAGAAAAAAGAATGAAAGAATGCCATTTGCAGCAACATGAATGGACCTAGAGATGATCAGACTAAGTCAGTCAGACAGAGAAAGACAAAGACTTGCAATATCGCTTATATGTGGCATCCAAAAAAACACGATATAAATGAACTTATATACAGAATAGACACAGACCCATAGACAGAGAAAACAAACTTACGGTTAGGGGAGGAGAGATAAGCTAGGAGTTTGGAATTAACATATACACTGTTATATATAAAATAGATAAACAACAACAGTTCCTGTATAGCACAGGAACTGTACTCAATATTTTTAATAACCTGTAATGGAAAAGAATCCAAAAAAGAATATAATATGTATATATATGTATAAATATATAATATGGAGAGAGACAGAGATGCTATACACCTGAAACTAATACAACATTGTAAATCAACTAAATTCCAATAAAATTTTTAGTTTGAAAACAAAAAAGCAAAAACTAAGAGTTTCTAGAAACCCTGTGTTAATTATATTTAAAAATCCAAACAGTTTTCTCTTCCTTATAGGAAATGAGGGGCAGTTATTAGCTGTCATCGGATTGCTTATTTCAAAGCCAGGAAGAAAGTCACTTTTGAAATGACAAATCCTATTTCCAGAAGTCTTATTTTCACTTCACACCTGTCAGTCCTGCTGGGGAGCCATAACCTCCAAGGCATTTGGAGATATTCAGCCAAATCATCAAAAGATGAGACCACCAACTGTAAACTGATTCTGGATTACTTAACCAAGGGAAGAAAAAGAAAATTGAATAGAATAAAGACAATGCTCTCATTGGAAATTCAATTTTAAGGTTAGAGAAAGTTGGGGCAGAAATCAGTCTTCCTCATTTTTGCTAAAGAGAATTGTTTGAGGGGGCTGTTGTTCAATTGGTCCAAGGGGCAAACGATGTCCTCCTGTCTCCTTACTCTGTCACTTTAAATGTGAACATTTTTACTATTACACTGAGAAAATAGCCCAGTGGACATCATCATTTTACTTGTACACCGGGCTCACTTGTACTACACAGAAGAAAGTTTTCTCTGATAAACACAATTGTGGGTTTCTTAATTTTTCTTCAGTCATGGAAAGGGCTATCCCTAATTTTACAAAATTGCCATTCACTCTGGTGGGAAGACTTGGCAGTCCCAGGATAAAGTCAGTGATTCCAATGCTTACCTTCACATACCCCAATACATCAACCCCAAGACATACCCTGGTTGGCCACGTAAGCTGGAGCTAGGGAGCCAGATGTCTTGATCCAAACCAAGAAAGCAAAGCCTACCCACTCAAGACAAAGACTGTCTATCCAAGACAAAGAGAAGTGAGCTGACATTTCACAAGCACTCACGCTGGGTGTATTTTGCTTTGTTAAGTGTCTGTGATTCCAGACTTAGCTGAATGGAGTACATCCAGGTGTGTGATGAATGGCAACAACCTTCAGAGTATCTCTTGGCCTTCATTACAGGGGAAACCAAAAGGTCTAATTCATTTTAAATAACATGGACAGCTGCCATTAATGATTCCTTCTGTGATTTGTCATAGATATTTATATTTAGTCATCATCGGAAGAATCGTGGGAGGTCCATATCCTACTTTTTTTTCCCCTTTGGTTAAGTATGAAGTAGGAAAAATGTGTTGACTTTTTTTTCCCTTTAAGCAAAATCCAAGCAAGAACATTTAGAAAAATCTAAAACAAAAGGTTCTTCTAACCTGATCACAGGCTTGTTGCTAAACACAGGTCAGCCACCACACACAGACCGCAAGGAACTAGCAGGACACGTCCACGGAGCATTCTTGCTTGGTGCGTGCCAGGTCAAGCACAGGTGGGAAACGGTTCTTTTAAATTAAAGATAAGGTCTTGGGTACACAGGGGATGAAGCGCAAGGCTGACCTCATGAAGGTCAAGTTCTAATAACCAGATGAGTTGGGGGTGCTGTGAGGTCAGGATCTACATGGGGTCCTGGAGATGAAGAACCCACAGGCTGGTGAGGGGACAGAGGTAACCAAGATAAAGGATCATGTGATGTGTGGCTGATTAGGTGCATGTGCCAATTGGTAGGGAACAGGATAAGCAGGTGGACTGCCCTGTCTGTGGGTGTGTGATGGGGATGAGGGGGCAGACAGGCCGCCACCTGGACATGGAACCAGAAGAGCTTGCATCCTGACCTTAGGCAACCCCCACGGCCTCTCCCCTGCAGTATGCATAGCGGCAGTACTGGTTCCCCCTGACCTCTACTCCACTCCTGTTCCCATAACCCACTGTCTGCACACAGCCCCTGGTAAAGACCTTCCAAAGCCTTCCCACTTGCTTAAGAAGGAACCCAGGATCCTCACCATGGCCCCAACCTCTCCACTTACAAACCTTCTCCTTCCCTGACCCACTGTGCCCCAGACACAGGACCTTCTTGTCCCTTTAGGATTTCCCATCCGTCACTGTCTTAGTTCCTCTGCCCTTGCTGCCCCCTTTGCCAGAAACAGCCCTGCAGCTTGACCGAATCCACTCCTTCCCCTGCCCCCAGGGCCCCAGCAAGCACTCAATCTGAGACAGCAGGCAGTTTCAGTCATACCACCTGCTCTGCTCCCATCATCATGCCCTCCTGCATGAAGTCACCTCACTCAGGTACTTCCTGGTGTGTTTTTTGCCTATCCCCTGAGAGCATGAGCCCCACGAAGGAAGGAGAATTTAGAGCTGAAATGACAAGGGAAATAATGGGTCCAGAGCAGGTAACTGAAAATATACTGGGTGGAAACAGTACCTTGGACAGCACCCCGGACAGCACTCCCACACAGTTCCTGTCTTTCAGGCACGCAGGGCATCCATTTGCCCAGCACAGAGCCTGTGACTCAAAGCACAGGGTCTCCTCCTGAGGACTGGGGGGTAGATGGTCCTTAAACATCCTTTCCTGCTTCCACTTGGGTGCTGAGCACACGGACATCGACCAAACTCTCTCTTCTCCCAACTTCAGTTAAAGGTGACGGTGAGCCTGACAGTTTACTCCACACTTGCTCAGTTGGATAAGATGAATAAGTGATCAGCAGTGTCCCAGTTACGCTGCCTTCTGTGGTTATTATAGATTTGACACCCAGGCATCCCACAGAGGCACGGCTCCTTCATCAATGCGGGCTTCTTTTAGCCCACGCTATATTAAGCTGAGTAAAAATTAAACACTGACTGTTCAATGAAACATTATATTCCCAATGAAACTTGGCTAGTTAATTACAGGGACTAACACTGCTTTTAAGAACAGGAGGGTTTGGATTTCACTGTGCTAATAATTGCCTGGGGGTGTCACGTGAAGTTTTAGAGCTACTCCAGGTAAGGAATTATGGAAGAAATGGCATGCTATCCATCTCCATTTCACTGGGGGAGAAATAGCACTTTTATAGATGAACATATCTAACGAATATGTCAACAATGAGGGAAACAAACTAGAACTGGCACCAAATGCTCATACCAATCTATTCATGTTTCTCATTAGGAGAATGCTCTTGGTAGAATTCAGTCATTTACCAGAAGGGACAGCTAGGAATCAGATGAAAGTATTTTTGTCCCTAACATTATCAGAGCATAAGGACTCTTACCTTAGATCCTTGCTACAATTCTACTCATCACATCACAGAATGGAGTATCATAAATGGTCCTAGACACCAATCCTACAGACGGCTGGTGAGAGAATGAAGTTACTTTGTTTCAAAGGAGATATACCCAGCACCTCAGAACCCGGTGATTCACTGTTATATAATTCTGCTGAGTTTTGTCCCTTTAAAGGGTGATTTCATATAGTCAACTTTAAACTTAGGAAAGTCTTATTTTGAGTGTGTGTCTATGAATTTTTGCTGGCATTATGCTGCTGCTAAGTCACTTCAGTCATGTCTGACTCTGTGCGACCCCGTAGATGGCAGCCCACCAGGTTCCCCCGTCCCTGGGACTCTCCAGGCAAGAACACTGGAGTGGGTTGCCATTTCCTTCTCCAATGCGTGAAAGTGAAAAGTGAAAGTGAAGTCACTCAGTCATATCCTACTCTTAGCGACCCCATGGACTGCAGCCTACCAGGCTCCTCCATCCACGGGATTTTCCAGGCAAAAGTACTGGCATTATAGTTCTCATCAAAAATTAAAATATTAAAGTTGAATAGAAGACACTGAAAAACAATGACTGAGCTGAAATTTATAGGGAAAAATTAACATAAGAAATGTCAAAATGAATAGAATTTTGTAAATTAGTAAGTACCAGGAAAAAGCAACTCCTTGCTTCTTAAGGAATAGGTAGGTCAACCTCTGGCTATCTTGTCACTGGGAAAAATGGCAAACCTAGAAAACAAAGATACTTGAGGGCGTCCATAAGAAAGGAACAGACGTTTCAATGAGTCACCTCTCGCTGTTTCCATCTTACCACTTAGTGTATACAGTATTTTATTGAAAATTACCTCAAATCCCTTTTAAATGTGGATGAAGAGAATAAAGACAAACAAATATGGAAAACCCAACAGAGTAGCTAAGCAATTTCCAAACACATGAACTGAGGGCATATGAATACTCTTGCTCATGTGATCCTAGTGGGAAAGAAGCCTTAGAGCAGGTTCCTTCCAAGAAAAATATACACCAAGAGGGAGGTGTCCATGTCAGCACTGGCCAGCACTGTCCTCTGACCCCACGAGGCCAGCATGACCCGCCTCCTTCTCCCCATCAGGCACCGCTGTGCCTCACACTGAACACTCCCAGGATACTTCCAGGAAGACCTCAGGACATGTCAAGATCTGTCATGCCTCTGAGGTTTGTCAAGAATTCTCCTTCCGCTGGAATGTGTCTTCTTCACCCTTCCCTGAGATACAGTCCTTCAGGTCTGGGTCAAGTCAACTTCTCAAGGAGTCTCTCACTGTTTATTTGCTTTATATCTCAGCCCTACTGTGTCCATCTTACAGGTGTGAGGGTTGGACCATGAAAAAGGCAGAATGCTGAAGAATTGATGCTTTTGAACTGTGTCGCTGGAAAAGATTCTTGAGAGTCCCTTGGAAAACAAGGAGATCAAACCAGTTAATCCTAAAGGAAATCAACCTTGAATACTTGCTGGAAGGACTGATGCTAAAGCTGAAGCTCCAATACTTTAGCCACCTCATGCAAACAGCTGAATCATTGGGAAAGACCCTGATGCTGGGAAAGACTGAAGGCAGAAGAAGACGAGGGTGACAGAAGAGGAGATGGTTGGATGGCATCACCCATTCAATGGACATGAACTTGGGCAAACTCAGAGAGGTGGTGAGACAGGGAGGCCTGGCATGCTGCAGTCCATGGGGCTGCAGCAGCAGATGTGACTTGGGGCGGCTGAACAGCAACAGCAGTGTCCAGCAGATGTGACTGGCTGCCCTCATTGTGATGGGCACTCTGCTCTATGGTGCTGACACAGTGGCCCACGCCGCCTTGGACCTGAGAGCCTGACAGTTATGCATCAAAAGTTCCATCCATTTATAACATGAGCTTTGAAAAATGCCTTGAAGAAAATCACAGTGCCTGAAGAGCAACACATCCTCAGCCAGGATTCCAGAATAAAGAAGTCACTAAGCCAACCCACAATAGTGTTTTTGAGCAAGACCTTTCCTGAAGTCACGGAGCCTGAGGTCATTTGTTACTGCATTCATAACTTACCGACGCTGACTGATTCCAGAAACATGGGAGGTTTTTCTGCTGGGACACAGGGGAGGGAGGAACAAGCAGATAGGGGAACAGTTATATGAGTTCTTGCTGGACTCTTATCCACAGACACAGACCTAGTCCTCTAAACATATCCCAACTGCGGGTTGATATCTGTCCGGGTTCCCACATGGAGACACAACGTATACACACGCCTGCACACATATATCCCCACAGAAACGTTAAAAAATTCTAGCTAAATATTGTTCTTTTTATGTTCTTGGCTCCCAGCCAACCTTCTGATATAATCTGAATGGAAATTATTTTTTGGCAAGGACTATGAACCTGAAGTTCCTTTTACCTTAATTCATAATCATTTCGCATCTCATTTTCTGGCCCAAAACAGATATTCATCTACTCAGGTCGACGTGACGTTGGCTGAGTGAAAAAACTCTTCAGGAACATAACAAATTCCATGAGAGGTATGAGCAGATGCCCGCTTCCTAGGCTACAGTACAAACAGCATCCTCCACCTATCCCAGCAAGTAGAGTTCAGAGATGACACCAGGAGGCACTCAAAGTCCTGTGGATGGATAATCACGGAAACACTTCCAGAAGTCAGGCAGAGCAGCCTTTTCCTAATGGTGAGGTCATTCGTGAGGGTCAGAGGAAAGGTCCTATTGACAGGCCATGGTTCAGTTCAGTTCAGTCGCTCAGTCGTGTCCAACTCTTTGTGACCCCATGAGTCACAGCACGCCAGGCCTCCCTGTCCATCACCATCTCCCGGAGTTCACTCAGACTCACGTCCATTGAGTCAGCGATGCCATCCAGCCATCTCATCCTCTGTCTCATCCTTCTCCTCCTGCCCCCAATCCCTCCCAGCACCATGGTTGGATGACTGCAAATATTTAGGATTCTTCAACTTCTTTGTGTTACTCTTTTTTTTTAAGGCTAAATGGTACAGTTGGGTGAATTTCATTTGAGATGCCACCTTTACGTGTGGCCAGAATTGCCATGTAGAATTTTAAAATAGAGCACTTTCCATTTGTGACTCCATCTGGTGTCCCTAATCCGGCTCCTGCAGCTTCGGTGATATGTGGGAAGCCACTGCTGAGTCAATAAGATAACCAGGGAAGTGGTCGTGCAGGGGGTGTCCACATTCACTGTCCACGTTCCTCTGCCGTTACAGAACAGACAGTCTCAGTTATGCAGCTGGGTCTTTAGAACCTGTGCTCTTCCAGGAAGTTCAAGCTCGCCATTCTTCAGACCAAGTGGCAGAGATGCATGATCCTGTCACAGTGTCACTTGAGCCACCAAGCCTCTCAGACAGTGACCTGTGCATTTCTAAAGAGTTTTATGAGCTCTAGACCTTGGATCAAACACCCAGGCTTCAGCATCTCCCCGCTGTCCACTAATCCTTACGCACCTAAATGGGTCGTAAAAATGTGACAAACAGATGTGTCTATAAGACCCTTCATCAGTCACTTCCACTGATGCAGCTTCCTATTCGTAGCATGTGGCAATTAACCAACAAATGTGTTTACCATCTTAGAAGAAGGAGCTCTGGCTAAGGAATCATGTTATTTACTCATCTTCTCACTGCTAGTTTCCAAGACGGCTAAGAGTCAAGATCCCCATCTCCTCCCTCAATTCCAGATTGTCTTAAATAAAGATGTGCACACATCAAGTGAATGAAGCTATGTAATCTTTTCCAGACATTTCCATGAAACCAAGGGAATGCCGTGTGTGGGCTGCTTCACAATTTCCAAATTTGGTCACTGCTGGCCACATAGTTCGCTTTGTCACTGGAGTCCTTTATTCTCCTCCTGAGTTTATATAGCTGAATCAAAAGTTCCATAGTAGCAATAACAATGACTAACATTTATTGAGATCAAGCCATGGACTGAATTTTGTGTTGAGCACTCACTTCACCTGTTTGAAGCACAGCCAAGGGCAATACTTCTACCACGTGATTTCTGCCATGGAAATAGTGGAAAGTGCACAGAACAGCAACGAAGTCACACGCTGGGATGTGCCTGCCCGGTACTCATCACCCATCACTCTAAGCCGGCCAGCGGCTAACTGTGGCACCCAGGATTGTGTCTGATGAGGTGAGGTCTGGGGTTTCATCCTCATGTCGGAGGGAATCAGGCCCCACTTCTTCAATGGAAGGGTTACTCTCAGTTCCACGGGGGATACAGGATGCATCTTAGAGTTTGGATTCTAAAATTGTGATCACCTGTCCGGCCAACAGGCTCTGTGCTGGGCAAACGCCCCATGTGATGGTCAGTGCCATGATATTTGGGGCTTTGCAGGGAAACAAAATCAAATGCAGATCCAAAGGGCTGAGAAAGGACCATTTGTTTTAATAGCATACTCTAAATTCTTGACCTGGAGATTACTTTAGGAGGAATAACTCTAATACGAGTCATCGTAGAATCTGATCTAAAAAATTCAAAACACCCTCCCTTTGGCAAGATCTGTGACAGATGGATGCCTTGCTTGTGTTTATCCACCCAAGTGGCCTCCCTTATGCAGCAAGCAGAGGGATGCTGGTTGGTGGCCACTGCTGGAGGCTCCAGCCACGGGTAACACATCCATATGTTCACGGACACCGTCTCTTCGATGCCCCACTGGCTTCATGACCTCGGGATCAGAACGAGTGTCCTTCCTCACCCACCTGTCGTCTCCTAATGGCTGACCTCCATTCCTTCCCTTCCCCTGGATCTTCTTGTTGGGATTACCCGTATAGTTAAATAGTATTTTCTACTCTTTCATTTGATTTAAGGTTTTAAATGATGGGATTACACTTACCTGGGTTTTAAAATTATGCCAAAGAGGCTTTCTGGGAATTATGATTTCTTAATTAACTCATCTTCTTAAACTCGAAATGCTCTTTATATTCGTAAAATGAACTCGGAAGCAATGAGATGGCATTTAAAATGTGCAAGTAACTAACTCTTTAAGAGAGTGACTAATTCAGAGGGCTTTTCCCTTCAAACATTCTAAATTGGTTGCTCTATATGGGGTTCTGAATTCACTGCTCTGATCTGAGCCTGGGGAGGGTCCCTTCTCAGATTCTCAGAGATAATGAATCCATGTAAGGTATTTGATGTCCAGCTGTGCCTGGGAGGGGAAGGAGCTGCAAGAATACCAGAGTGTCCATGTCACAGGTCTGGGAAAGGCAAGGAGCAGGCAGAAAACGTGTGTCACGACCTGTCTCGAAATCCTCTACAAAGTCCTGTAATGTCTTTTGTGCACTCAGCACACCCCAATTTTCAGCTAGACCCAAGAATTCTACCTCTTCTGAGGTTCTGATGTTCTAAAACAATTATGTAGAATGCCTTCAAGTACACAATATGACCAACAGTGTTTATTTAACTATGAAAGATCTCATAACCTACAAAAAATAATCACACACACACACCACCTAAATTTAACAAATAATAGCCCTCACATTGGCTATTAAAAAAAACAAAAACTGGCTACACTGCATGTGGGATGCAACTTCTTCAACCAAGGATCTAATCCTGCCTCCAGTAGTGGAAACATGGAGTCCTAACCACTGGACAACCAGGGAAGTCCCAACCATGCTGGCTTTTAATCTTTGGGACATTCCCATGTTACAGTGGACGCTCTCGCTGCCCACCCGCTTGCATCCTGTCTCTACCTTCATATCAGTTACCACTGTTTGAAATTTTGTTGGTATGTTGGCTTTCTTCATGTTTATGCTTTCATTCCATATGAAAATACAGTATTTGAGGGCAATCTGAAACATCACGTTAATGATACCATTTACTCAATATCACTGCAATTTTTGTGTACATTATGTTAGAGATTTATCCATGGGGATAAATATAGAGAGAAATAGTTCATCACAGAATTACACAGAATACGCCACATTTATTCTCCTATCATTGGACTTTTTGGCTTTGTTTTTGCCATTATGAATGTTTTGACAGCAATGTTCTTGTGCATTTTCCTTGGGGACATGTTCAAGAATGTGTCTGGGGGATATATATAGAGGCAGTAAATTCACTTTAGGACATCCACAAACATAAAATGAAGGATGGGATTTTCTCTAAGATTTTCTAAGATGATGCTATCTTGGTCCTAAGGATTGTTAAACAATTGAAAAATAAACACTTTTCAGAGAGACATTAGTATAATGACGAAGTCCCTATCAATTCCATCTTAAGTCTTAGCATTGGGAAAGTGCTTGACATTATTGTTGAAATTAAAGAATAATGGTTAATCAGGGGCCATTGAGGATAAAGGGTCAGGTCTACTCCTGGAGAGCAGGGCAGTTGATCCTGGGTCAGAGGGCCAGACAGAGGCAGGAGAGGCGGAGGGCTGGGTGGAAGAAATGGTGACAGCCCCGTCCTGGAGCCCAGCTGCCTGCCTGCTGGTTCTCTGATTCCCCTTCTCCAGGGAATACGTCTTCATGGTGAGAAAACCAGCCTGCCTCATCCTCCCACCCCCATTCTCGCCCAAGCCTTATTTACAATTGCTCAATCTGCCAAGACAGAATGTTCTCCTTTGAAATGTTTAGTTGCAGGAAAAGCCTTTTTGCTGGTTCTAAACCCCTGGTTTTCTTCTCCTCAGCATTTCCCCCATCTCCCTTCTTAAAGTATTTGATAACGAGCTCCTTCAAGTGCTTTGAAGCGACATCTGTAGAAAAGGAACAGATGAGCCAGGGTCAGCAAAACGGCTGACATTTCTCTCCTGGGTCAGACCAAAAAGGCAAACCCAGTCTCATGATTTTCTTGGGAACGGCTAGAGGTGATGCTATGGGAACAGCTAGAGATGATTCTCTGGGAACAGCTAGAAGTGATTCCAGAGGTTCGAATCTCTCCCTCTCCCTGGAGGCTCTGTAAGCCCATGGCCCTGCTGCCCAGCCCTGGGACTAGAACCTCGTCAGAGACCCCAGCCAGGAGAAAGAGTCTTTGGGTATCTGCCCAGTTAATAAGAAGACTGTAAATGCTATTGTGAAATAACCAAACTAATTAACCCCCTGCTGTTTGAGAAAACTAAAAACTCCGGGGCAGAAATTCACACATTTCAAAATTACCAGGAGAAGGAAGGAAGGAAGTGCCGTTTCTATCTTCATAGCCGTGCGGGTCGGTAGTGTGGCACCATTTTGAAACCAGGAAAAGCAAGCACAGTAAAGAAGAAAACCTCAGCTCCAAGACAGAGAAATCTTAAAGATGACAAAGCTGAACAGGATGTCAAACTTCCACACGGGGAGGATGAGGCAGCCTGGGTGTGGGTGTGCGAGTGGTGTGAGTGTGCAAGTGGACATCCTCAGGGAGAAGGCTTTGAAAACAAACCACCTAGACTCCTGAATATGAACACTGGAGATTTAAGGACTTGACCCACAGTGTCTCTGCCCAGGGCCTTCATCACCAGTATCATCATCATCATCATCCTTATCATCAGCAGCATCACTATTAATATCAGTCCTCTATTATCATCAGCTTCATCAGCTTCTTTATCATCATTACTGTTTTTCATCATTATCACCACCATCATCACTATCATCATCATTGTCAACTCCATCATCTCACTACCATTATTTTCTTCATCTTCATCAACACTATCATCCCCATCATCTTCTTCTTCCTCATCGCTACCTGCATCATTGTCATCATCACCCGACAACGCACTCTGCCAGCCACATTCAAGAATATACCCCCTGCTGCTAATGCTGCTGCTGCTGCTAAGTCACTTCAGTTGTGTCCGACTCTGTGCAACCCCATAGACGGCAGCCCACCAGGTTCCCCTGTCCCTGGGATTCTCCAGGCAAGAACACTGGAGTGGGTTGCCATTTCCTTCTCCAATGCATGAAAGTGAAAAGTGAAAGTGAAGTCACTCAGTCATGTCTGACTCTTCGAGACCCCATGGACTGCAGCCTACCAGCTCCTCTGTCCATAGGATTTTCCAGGCAAAAGTGCTAGAGTGGGGTGCCATTGCTTTCTCCGAATATACCCCCTACTTTACAGTAAAGCCCCTGCCACTCAGAGAGAAATAGTAACATCTGGGTCAAGGGGCCAAGAAGCACAGAGTCAGGATTCCAGCCTGGACCTGCTTTTCTCGAGCTCTTGCCGGGGAGAAGGACCATGGTTTGTCCCAACCAGCCAGACTGAGGCTGACATACTGCCACCTGGAGTGCCTGTCCTCACTGCCCTGTGTGAGGGGATGTGTTTCTATACTGGGTGTTGTTTCCATGGAGAGAGGCAGGGAAGGAAGAGAGACCCATCCCTGGAAGGTCCAGTGCGGGGAGGAGGGCAGACAGAAATGCCCCAGGCCCACAGGGCTGGGATCCTCAAGGACTGATTCCCATCTGATTCTCAAGGACTTGAGCCATCTGTCCTCTGCAGTGAGGACTGGAAATTCTAAGTAACAACTTGCTCTACTTCAATTAAAAAGAAGCTGGTCCTTAAACACACAGAGGGCTGGATGTGGCAGGCATTGGCTTACTTCCAACAAACACATAGTGAGGACCTAGTGTGGGCACAGGATTGGCACTGACCAAAGGAGAATGAAGGGCTTCCCAGGAAGTACAGTGCTAAAGAGCCCACCTGCCAATTCAGGAGACTTAAAGAGATGCAGGGTTCGATCCCCAGGTTGAGAAGATCCCCTGGAGGAGGCCATGACAACCCACTCCAGTATTCTTGCCTGGAGAATCCCATGGACAGAGGAGCCTGGTGGGCTACAGTGCATAGGGTTGAGAAGAGTCGGACACCACTGAAGCGACTCAGCACAACACATGCAAGAGAGAATGAAAGGGGCCCACAAAAGGCCTTCCTGGAAGAGAACAAAAAGGAATGGAGAGAAGACTGGGCAGTGTGCTGGGGACCAGGTCCTAGGGGGTCACAGGACAGGAGAATCACTGAAACACTCTGAACTGCAGTGATGCTACTGATGGAGGAGGAGTTAACGACTTCACTATGTGCCATGTTTACACATGCCATCTGGCTTCATCCTTGAAATGACTCTTGAGTGAGGCAGGGCTGTTCTTCCCCCAATGTACAGATGAGAAAACCAGGCTGAGTGAGCAACTCTTAGCACAGTCACTCTGTAAACATCCCCGTCAGAAGGTAACAGCCCCGCACAGCTCACTCCCCAGCCACCTCTGGGACCACACCCTGCTCTGTGGCTCCTGGCCAGGACAAGGCCCTGTGAGATCTACTATAGCCTCTGCTTGGATGATCTCCATGCAGGGAGCTCTCCAAGTCTGCCCAGGTTGCACTAGTGGTAAAGAACCCGCCTGTCAGTGCAGCAGATGTAAGAAATGCAGGGTCAGTCCCTGGGTCGGGAAGATCCCCTGGAGGAGGAAATGGCAACCCACTTCAGTATTCTTGCCTGGAGAATTTCAATACACAGAAGCCTGGGGGGCTACAGCCCATGGAGCTGCAAAGAGTCGGACATGACTGAAGCGACTCAGCATGCAGGCATGCGCGCACCATGTATGAACCCCATCTCCGCGTGAATTTTATGCAGATTCTCTCACAGGAATCTGATCCTGGATAATCAGGAACAATCGTTGGTGTAATTAGGGTCCTGCCAGGACCACCTCTGAGTAGACAGACCCCCTTGCCTGGCTGAGTAACCAGCAAGCAGGCATCCACACCAGGTGTGCAGTATCCACGGTGAAATAATCACACTTTGAGCATCACAAAAAGGTGCAATTAGATGCTTTAAATAGCAGATCCACGTGTCCCAAATCTCTAAAAGCTTCATGTGTGGCTCATTCCTAAATTTCTGAACAAAGTGAATATAATTACCCCTGATGTCCCTTGGACCACAAACACTGTGACGTCGTTACGTGGGAGGAAACCACTGATCTGGACCCGGCTCCTCTGTCTTCTTGGGTTGGGCAGGGAAGGCCAGAATCAATGCAGACACTGGACATTTGTCCAGGCCCCCACACCCACCTCTGCAGGGCTGCCTGTCCGATGCCCAACAGAGCCACCACGTTACCAGGAGCTGTCGGATGTCTTCTCTCATTAGCGTCCTGTAGCACCATTAGAGCTGCCATCGTGCTTACTAATAAGATGCAGAATGCCTCTCACATCTGTTGAGGGGACACTGAGATCTGAATGGTGACTGAAGCTCTGCCAGTTCTTTGCAGTAGCTTCCACCAGGGAGGGGGTCTGGGGGCTTCATCTTGGCAAGTGAGAAGGAGTGTCCCCGCTCTCTTTCTAGGGTTCTTTGTTGGGAGTTGCACACTGTCTGGTCCTTCACCCAGAAGGTGGGTCTCACTCCCATCCCATGGGGCAAGCCCCAGTGGGTGGCCTTCATCCCATAACCATTTGGGGTTTCAGAGCCCCTGATAAGACCAGACGGGGAACTCCAGGGATGAGACTTCTGCTCAGCGCCTGCTCATCCAGGGAGGTCTGAGCACTTACTATGTGCCAGGCATGTGCACAGAGCAAAAGGCTGCCTCTTGACCACAGAGCATCTTGTCTCATGGAGGAAAACAGACAACAAACCAACGGAGGGGAGCAGTGGGTTCAGAGCCTGTGAGTGCTGTGAGGACGCAGGAAGAGCATAGCACAGAGAAAGCGGGAGTGAGTGAGGGGCTGAGGACCACCCGCTTCAGACCACAGGTACATACTGGGGACACGGGAGGTCAGGAGAGGGCACTGCAGGCCTGAGAGATGAATGAACCTGGGCAAACGGGGACCTGCAGAATTGCTAGAGTGTGGTGACTCACTGTGGCGG
>SJYQ01004059.1:1477791-1509198 GCA_006410935.1 Redunca redunca
CCCCAAGTCACAGGAGCCACCTCTGCCCCCATGATCTGCTGGGTGACAGAGCCATCAACTCTTGAGTCGGCTGAGTCTTTTCCTAAACAGCCCAGGACTTTTAGGACATTTAGACTGAGACACAGGGTTGCAGACACAGGCTGAGGGAACACAGTTCTGGGTGTTGGGCAGGGAGGACAGAGAGGGTGCAAAAGTGTGTGGGTGTCCCAAGGGGAGAGACCGAGGAAGGGGCTCATGCAGTTCATCCCCATGCAGGCTGGAGTTTCACCCTCATAACCAGTGAGGCAAGTCCTTCCCACCTGGGGAATCCACAGTCATGTTCACAAATGGAGTGGCCAGTGGGTAGTCCTCTCCCAACCTGGGAATGGCCACAGAAAAAGGGACCCCAAGTCCCAGCTACTCAGGAAGAAAGAACTGAAAGGGGGCTACATCCAGTGGGAAGAGAATGTAATCCTAAACCTCTAGTGCCATGTTAGAAAAGTAAAAATAGAGAGGAAATTGATTTCCCTAATATGTTTTATTTAATCCGATACAGCTGAAGGAGGAAGCAGAAGAGGCTCCATCTTGAAAGCAGGACTCCATCTTTGGCCAGACTGTGGACTTTGAGCTATACGCCCAGTATCTATGGAAACGACATACCAACTGGAAAACCAGGCCCCTGGAAGGAAGAGCCCTGGGGCTCTCCGTCACCTAAAAGAACACCCTAATTATCTGTGTAACCGAATAGAATCATACATTCTATTATGCTTATTGGGGTATGACCACAGGCCTATTGATAATGTCCACTGTGAACTATGGAGGCTTAAGGCATATGACTTCGGGTTAACTTTGATTGTATCTTTCTTTTTCCTTTGTTCAGACTAGTTTCAGGGAAACTTATACACTTAGGGTATATAAGGTTTTCACAAAAATCGGTCGGGGTTCTTGGCTAAGAGGGCCCGCCAGTGTAATAAACTGCACTCCACTATCTGCATTGTCCTTCTGAGTGAGTTTGTTCCTTGGAATGCATGGCTACAACACAGCAAAAAAATATTAGTTTATACACACACACTGCACAAGAGGTTATTAGTGGGAGTCATGTGGGCTTTTCCATGCAACAACTCAGGAATCCAGTGTCTTCTACACTTGCCTGCCCACTCCTCCCCCCATTACCCAGCCTCTTTGTGCCTCAGAAGCACTGTGTTCTGAGTGGTAACACTGGAGCTGCTTGGAACATGCCCTCACAGCAGTTCTCCCAGAGAGCCTAGAGCTGGATTTCGAGCCACTCTGCCACAGGCACCATAAACTCTGTATTACTGGCCTGAAATGTCAACCTGGGACTTGGGCACAGGTGTCTGGAAGCCACGGAAGGAAGACAGCTCTGCTCACTGCTTCACCCAGAGCAGCCTTTCGTTCCCCTTGGGGCCCTGGGCCTCCTCCACCCTCCACCACCTGGACACACACGGGTCACTGGCGTGGCCCCTGCACTGAAGTCAGAGCCAGGCCACCTGGTGACCTGTGTGGTACACAGCACCTGCAGGGTCTCAGTAGGCCAGAGCATGAGCCCTGCTTAGGGCCCGTGCCCCTGTGACATCCAAATGGAGGAGGCCAGCTTGGGATCTGCCAAGTGCCCAGGAAAGAAAGCCTCACCACCCCACCCCCAGCCCGGCCACGGTGTGTGTGTGATTGGAGCGTCTGTTGCACCTACTTCTGCCTCTTTTCAAGAGTTGCTGAAATGCATCTAAAAATAATTCCTTGCTCTCAAAAGGCCAAGCTGGCAGTGGACACCCAGGTAGCTTCTTCAGAGGGGAAGAGCTCCTCCCTTCACAAACAAAAACAGAGCCCAGCTTGGTCCAAAAATAAAGACTCCAGGTTGGGGAAGGTGTGGCTGAAGCTTTATTCCAGAAAAGCTTCTAAGGCGACCTGGGTCTGGGACGGGAGGGGCCCAGACCCCCGTGGGGCAGAGAGGAAGCCACCACGGGACAAGCACTAAGACCGCAGGTTAGTCCCAAAATAGCCGGGAACAGGGTAGGGCCCAGGAGGGGCCAGGGCCTTATGAGCACGATGGGTAGCATCTGCGAAGAAGGCAGATTTTTTACCCTGAGATGCCAGGTAAGAGCCAAGAGTGTAATCAAGGGTGATCGCAGCCAGGGGAGGGACCATGGAAAGTCAGCCTCTGAGTTAGCCCAGAGCGGGACCGTGTGCAGGCAGAAGAGCCCTGGGTCACCACCCCCAACCCAGGGCAGAGGGAAGCCCATAGCATTCCCTCCACCTAGGAAAGGGTCTGAGCCAGGGCTGGAGAAGTTCTGACACATGCAGGACAATGGGACGCACCAAACATCTCCTGGGGCCAGTGAGAACAGGAAGGAGACCCCAGGGCCAGAAAGTGCTCTTCCCAGGGGGTCAGGAATGTCGGGGCCCCATGTGGGTGGCCTGGGGCCTCTGAGCTCCTGCACTTGCTGGGGGCTGGGCGGGGGAGGGAGGTACATCTCTAAGGAAGGACCATGACCTGAACACCAGCACCACATCCCAGGAGGTGCCCTGGATTCTTCAGGGCTGAAGCTGGACCTGGCTGGCCCTGAACCCATAACCATGATGGAAACCGATATGCCCAGGAACTCTGGGTTCTTTCCACATCACTACTCTGACACAGATTTACATGTTCTAGGTTCTCTCCAAAGAGCCACCAAGACAAGCCTACATCCCAACTGGCTCTGCTGTGATGGAGATAATTGTGGGGGCAGTGCCTGCTTTGGCCTGCTCTGTTCAGTGTGGAGGGCATGATTCCATATGGATCTGTGCTTCCATCCAGGACTGACCTGTCAAGAAAGACCTTTTCAGGCCAACAAGTGCAGAATCCTAAATATATCCTAAACACAGGGGCTTGTGCAGCGGTGGGCAGGGCTGAGGACACCTGCAGGGTCCCACTACGGGCAGCAGCACCTGCTGCCCAGAAGGCAGGCAGCTGAGGCTAAGACATAGGGCATTCTTGACCTTTTTTTGATCACACCATGTGGCATGTGGAGTCCTTGTTCCCTGACCAAAGAAGGAACCCACGTCCCCTGCAGTGGAAGCAAGAAGTCTTAACCACTGGACCACTTTGGAATTCCTGACATTAGGTGTTCTTAAAGGACCAGCAACAACAGCTTGAACTTTGTTGAGCCAAAGCACAGGCCACTCTGCTGACAGTTTAAATGACCGTCCAGGGTCTGTGGGATGGGAGGGGATAATTTCCAGGAGGCGAGAACATGTCTGAAGGCAGGAGAGCATGTGAGACTATTAACACAGGAGCAAGACCAGCACCCTCCTGTACATACACCCAGGTCACAATTTGCACTGAGAATTAGCATACAAAGTGCTTGTGCATATTTGTATTACTTTAACATATAATGGGAAATGGGATCACTATCAATACCTAATAGAAAAGGTAAGCTTCCTCCTTGAGCAAACTGTTGTCTAAATTATACAGAGTGAAGTAAGCCAGAAAGAAAACCACCAATACAGTATACTAACGCACATATATGGAATTTAGAAAGATGGTAACGATAACCCTGTATGCAAGACAGCAAAAGAGACACAGATGTATAGAACAGTCTTTTGGACTCTGTGGGAGAGGGTGAAGGTGGGATGATTTGGGAGAATGGCATTGAAACACGTATAATATCATATGTTAAACGAATCGCCAGTCCAGGTTCAATGCATGATACAGGATGCTTGGGGCTGGTGCACTGGGATGACCCAGAGGGATGGGATGGGGAGGGAGGTGGGAGGGGGGTTCAGGATGGGGAACATGTGTACAGCTGTGGCAGATTCCTGTTGATGTATGGCAAAACCAATACAATATTATAAAGTAGCCTCCAATTAAAATAAACATATTAAAAAAAATTAGCAATTCTATTAAAAACCAAACCAAGTCCACTATGAACAATCCACAACAGGAAGCAAAAGGCCCTCCCTCTTGCCCCCTGCCTCCCCAGAGGAACATGTTATCTTTCTATCAACCCTTCCAAAAATGTTCTATGGATATATTAAAACATAGGCACAAAGGTCAAACAGAGTCCCCTACTTTCCACACACAGGGCCCTAACGAATGCATCATCTTACAAATTTGCTGTTTATCACATATGGTCAGTTATGAACCAAAGTTCCACGGCCATTCATAGAATTATACCTCATCTTTGATAAAGGCTGACTGATTTTCTGTTCTGTGCTAGAGACAGTTCTTGACTGATAGAGTGTGTCATTTCCAGTTTCCTATAATAAACAACCTTTCAGTGAATGCAACTGCACACCTGGCTGCATAGATATAGAATAAGTATCTAGAAGTGAGGTTGTTGCGTCAGCAGTGTGCCCACCTTACGTCTGAAGGATGTGGTCAAGTGACCACCTGTAACACTTAATACACATCCCCCATCACCACCTGTGGCCAGAGTCCTCCCAGCCTCCCAGAGCTGTGCACCACTTGTTTAATCTTTGCCAATCTGAGTGGTGAAATTGTAGGTCAGACTTTTATTTTGCATTTACATGAAAGTGAGCAAGTGCCTTCAAAATGTTTCTCAATCATCTGAAATCCTTTCCCCACCATAGCTGCTTGTTCATATAACATAGCTATAAAATCACATAATTTAGTTCAATACCCCTGTCTCCCTTCCCCACCAGTTTGAGCTCTTTGTCCCACTGATTTTAAAGAGCTCTTTATTTATTAAGGAAAACTGTCAAACACATAAAACCATTTTCCCTAGGATTCTATTTTTCCTATAAAATTTAAATGGTATGCTTTTGACAGTCAGGAACTTTAATTTTTATATGGTCAGACATGGCTGTCTTTCCTTATATGGCTTCTGGGTACATGAATTTTTCAGATAAAGTATGAAACTTCAAAGCAATTATTTGCTTCCAGCATACCACTTCAGGCGATGTTCACAGAATCCCAGGGCTCCCCCTCCCCACCCCCCCTCTGTTACAGGACTGCTCTGGGAATGAGGATGGAGAGGACACGTTAATCTTGCTCGTGAGGGGAGCTCTTAAACCCCACAGCCAGTGAAAATGCACCCGGCAAACAAGTTATTTGAAAATGACATTCAGGAAGGCTACACCAGAAATGGATATTTCATGTAACTCGCTAACTCCACAGCTGTAGTATCTTGGTTCTTCAGATGCTTCAGGATTACTGAGATGAAAAGTCATAAGAAGGAACATGTCTTGCATTTACCTGTGCCCTTGTTCCACAGAAAACCAAATAAATTTTTTCTCTAAGAGAATGAAAAACAACTCATTTTGTGCTCCAGATGGATGTGACCTGAGAGATAAAAGTCTCTGTTCACAGACTGAGAGAATGAACTCATGGTTGCCTGTCCACACTGCTATATTTAAAATGGATAGCCAACAAGAACCTACTGTATGGCACAGGAAACTCTGCTCAATGTTACTTGCCAGTCTGGATGGGAGGGGTGTTTGGGGGAGAATGGGTACATGTATATATGTATGGCTATTTCCCTTTGCTGTCCACCTGAAACTATCACAACACTGTTAACACAAAATAAAAAGTTTGAAAAAAGAGAAAAGCCTCTGAATTGTAGAATCTCACCCCCAATGCTCTTGGGCAGCCAGTCAGCCCCTCCAACATGCAGGACACGGGGTCCCAGGGACCCCTGCATGATGCGTGTGAGCCTTCTGGGTCAAGGAGTAACTGAAATCCACGAAGCAGTGTAGTATTAATGCTACTAATACTGTCTCATACTCAGTCTCTGAAAACTGGTCATCTAGTGTGTATATAGTAACTCAGGCCCCTACCCCATCTGAGTAGCCAAAATCCTACTCCTCTGAGCTGGCCAGACAACACGTGTGCTGTGAATTTTCAGGAGAGTCCCACTGCACACTGGGGAGAAAATCGTGTATTTCATAAGACAAGAATAACCCCTTTTCTTCCCCCTAAGCAAGCTTCCTGTTATGAATGCAATTTTGCAGCCGTGAGCGAATGTAGTTCAAAACATGTCACTCATTCATCTGTTCGTTCGATATATATTCACAGAAACCTACCGTGAACTCCACTCTGGGCTAAACTCTTCCTAAAACAAGTCACTTAAGTGGAGAAGTCTGTGGAGAGTAACTGTGAATTACCTGCCTAAATAAAGATTCCATGAGGGAGACTCAAAAAGAATCACCTCATTCCTTCACTATATTTGTCACCTGAAGTTAGTGTCTGAAAACAGAAGGGAAAACAGTTCCAATCAGTCTCAATCAACTTCCTATATCTCTGGGATCAGCCTGTGTACAGATGGCCCCTGACTTAATAACGGTTCAATTTATGATGTTTTGACTTCAGGATGGTGCTAAGGGATACATGCTCAGTAGAAACCAGAGGCTTTTGAATTGTGACCACTCGGGTTGGCGGTATGCCACAGTCCCGTGACCAGGAGGGTGTACAAGCAACACACTTATACTCACTCTGGACCCAGACAACCACTGTCTTTCACGTTCAGTACAGCATTCAGTCAACATGAGATACGCCACATTTTACTATAAGACCGATTGAATGGACATGAGTTTGAGCAAACTTTGGGAGACAGTGAAGGACAGGGAAGCCTGGCATGCTGTAGTCCATGGGATCCAAAACAGACACAACCGAGTGACTGAACAAACTATAAAACAGGTTTTGATTTAGATGATTTGGTCCGACCATAGGCTGATGTCAGCGTTCTGAGCACATTTAAGGTGGGTAAGGCAGGTGGGTAGGTCAGGTGCATCAAATGCATTTTTCACTTAAAATATTTTCAGTTTACAATGGATCTGTCAGGACATGATCCCATGTAAGTTGAGGATGATCTGTATTAGGAATGGTGATTTCTCATCTCCTGATGGGCGTGGAATAAGGGATATTGAGAGGTGTGGGAACAGGGTGCTGTGCTGACAAGGCCAATTGGGCGAGTCCAAAGAAAAAAATGGCCAAGGTCACTGGGGGCTGCCCTCCAAAGCTCACAGCATAGAACCCTTTACAGAGATAAACCCACAACGTACCTGAGGACAGAGGATATTGTCAAACCCTCCACTTAGACCAGGGCTCCTGGCTTTGCCTTTATTCCAGGAACTTGAACTCTGTCCCCCACAGCCTGCTCATGCACATACATGCACACACACTCACGTATGCAGAGATACATATGAGGACACATTGAGATACATACAATGCATATGCAACTTCTCATATTTTTTTAAGGAAAAGTCTTAGCCTCAGCATTCCAAGGCTCTCATTTTAGGAGGCATAGGAAAAAGACAAAAAGAAAAAGCAAGGAGGATCAAGGGTTTTGGTTGAAAGGTGACCTCACCTTCAGAATCCACAAGAGCGGCTCTGCCTCTCCTCCCCGACTCTCCTAAGGTGAAACCTGCCTTTCCCAGATCAATGAGACCATGTACTCACTTCCCAGGCAATTAACTGGTCTAATTTGCAGAGTTAGATAACCGCCAGAGCCCTCTGCCCTCAATCGACTACTAACGAGATCCATGGAGCCCCCGTCTCCCTGGAAATGTGCAGAGGGGCTGGTTTCATTTTTTTGACCACTGGCCAAAGGCCAGACTAGACAGATCAACACTGCCCTGTTCCAGGGCTGGAGACAGACCGCAGGCCACTTCCCCACGCTGGGCAGGAAGACAATACCCGCCCTGCCCCACGGAGGTAGCCTGGCCCAGGCCAACGTCCAACCCCAGCACCCCTCTCCAGCCCTGCCCTGCCAGCCCCCTGGCCCTGGCCTCTCCCAGCTCCTCTTCACCCTTGCTCCTCCTGCCCTACCTTTGTCTTCTTGGCTCGTGCTCACTGCTCAGATCTCAGCTAAAGCCAGGTTTTCCTAGCAGTAGGAACATTCTGGCTGGATAATCCTCTGTCCTGAGGGAGCCGCCTTGATAACTGCAGGAGGTTATCAGCATCACTGGCCTCTACCCATCAGATGTGAACGGCACCCCCTCCTCTAGTTGTGGTGAATGTAAACACCTCCAGGGTTTCCAGGTTCATGGGGGCGGACGAGCCCT
This sequence comes from Redunca redunca, assembly GCA_006410935.1. Taxonomy (NCBI): domain Eukaryota; kingdom Metazoa; phylum Chordata; class Mammalia; order Artiodactyla; family Bovidae; genus Redunca; species Redunca redunca. The sequence goes on from SJYQ01004059.1 coordinate 1,485,790, forward strand.
GGCCGGAGACCACCCTGCATGGCAGAGGTCATTCCTCATCCACCCCAGATTCCCTGGCCTCCACTGCTGCTCCTGCCTTCTTCTCCAAGGTCACGGGATTGGAGTTCTCAACTGGCCCCCTGAAGTCAAGAACCAGCACATTAGTTCCTGTGCTGAACACAGTTGGCCTCTGGTAAATGCCCTCAAATACTGGCTGAATGAAAGAATGACCACGACAAAAACAGGAAATAGGGAACCAGAAGAACACACACACGTCCGCACCTGAGATGCTCAGGAAGAGACTTGCTCACGGACTGCCTGGACACCTTTAGGTGCTGCTGTACCAGCAACACAGGGGCCCCAGAGCAATCCAGCCATGAGCCCTGCCCCAGAGACACTGAACCAATAGGAGCATTTAATCCAGGCATGAGCCCTGCCCCAGAGACACTGAACCAACAGGAGCATTTAACTGGAGATCTTCTCACGGAACAAACTGTGGCGGCACCTGTCTATGTATGGTGGGCGGCTGCATGACCGACACTTCATCCCCATTGCATCCCAGCCCAGCAACCACCCGCCACATGCTCTAGTGAGCCCACTGCTGGGTATGCACGCAACAGACCTGAAATCAGCCTCTCAAAGAGACATCTGCATGTCTGTGCAGCCCTGTTCACAACAGCCAAGAGGCGGAAACAACCCACGTGTCCACGGATGGATGAATGGATACAGGCAATTTAAAATCTGCAATAGTGAAAACGCAAGCTAGTCCTACCTCTTGGTACAATAAAGAAGGGAATTTTTGACAGCCGAATTCTCCAATCTGGAAAGTATCAGAAACGTCAACGTATCCTGTTGACCCTGCACCCAAGGCCACACCTGTACACAGAACCAGCCATGGCCAAAGACACTGGCTGGAGGCTGGGGAAGGATCTTCTGCTTAGCCCTCCCTGCTCAGAGCCTGGGCAAGTGGCAGGCACAGGGAATATGAGCATGTTTGTTGAGTGAATGAACAGATAAGAAGCATAACACAGCTCAAGCAGCAGACTAGCTCATCAGTTCAAGCAATGACCATGCAATGTTCCTTCTCTGTGCCAAAGGCCGGCCAAACAGGACACACTTCCTGACCTCATGGAGCTTGTAGTTTTCTCATCAGGGGCAATGTTCAGCTGAGTGTGTAAGCTGGGGTGAACAAATCACCCCAATTCCTTTGTCTCACTGTGCCTGGTAGAGGATGCACCCACATCACAGCCCCCCAGATGTCCTGATTCATGGTTTGTTAATGAAGCTGTTGAGTGGATAAGGCTTCCTTAAGAGAGAGTCAATATTAATGCTAAGAGATAAACAGGTGGGCTACCCAAGAGGCGCTAATGGTAAAGAGCTCACCAATGCAGGAGATATGAGATGCAGATTTGATCTCTGGGTCAGGAAGATCCCCTGGAGGAGGGCATGGCAACCCACTCCAGTATTCCTGCCTGGAGAAGGCCATGGACAGAGGAGCCTGGTGGATCGCAAAGAGTTGGACATGACTGAACATCTTGAGCAAACAAATGGGTAAAAAGGAAGGGAAAAAGAGCATTGCTTTCAGAAATTTTTACATTCTTAGGCTTTTATCATGCAAAGCAGTAGGTCCTAGATGAAATCAAGCACAAGGCAAACTAAAGATCTTGCATGCCACAACTAAGATTCGGCACAGCCAAACAAATAAAAATAAACGCAGCTATATTTTTTAAAAAGGGTTTCCCAGGTGGCGCTAGTGGAAAGAACTCGCCTGCCAATCCAGGAGACATAAAATGTGGGTTTAATCCCTGGGTTGGGAAGATCCCCCGAAGAAGGAAATGGCAACCAACTTCAGTATTCTTGCATGGAGAATCCCATGGACAGAGGAGCCTGGCGGACTACAGTCCTTGGGGTTGCAAGAGTCAGACACAACTGAGCAAGTAACACACATATATTTAAAAAAAAAAACCCAAGGCAAAGCTGCGTCCTGTGTGATGACAAGGTTGAGACCCTGTGGACAGTGGACTCACTGAACCAAGTCAAGTCTGCTACATAAACTTTAAGATTCTGGTAGGTGGGGTGGAGATCTACTCGACTGTGGCAGCAGGTCAAGCCTTGTATGTAAGTTCTCTGCTTGTTAAACCTGTCACCCATCCATCTGGAGTGACTGCCCCATTCTCAGGTCATTCCTGGCCCTCTGTGTGTGGGATCAGTTTTTGAATCAACTTCAGCCCTCTGTATAGAGTTGTGGTTCTCAAACAGGAGGCTTCTGCCCCCAGGAGACACTGGCATGATGTGGGGGCACTTTTGGTTGGGTGCTACTGGCATGGGGTGGGTGGAGGCCAAGGATGCTGCTGGACATCTGACAGTGCACGGCACAGACCTTAAAACAGAGAACCACCCAGTGGCGCCCAAGTTGGGTACCCAGCACCTGGTCTAGAGCAAAAACAGAGGAGGCCCTGGCCCCGCACGGAACCTCAGTGGGATGCCCTACAGCTGCAGCCTTCCCGCCTCCACCAGATTGTGTGGCCAGGATTTGCTAATAAACACTTCAATTCAAGCTTGATTCCACAGAATTACAGAGCAGGTGCCTGGAGGCCGGGCTGCTCTGGCACCTTCATTTATTGGGTTTCAGAAATAATGGAGAGCGTGGTAGACTTACAGTCCCACAACAAGCTGTGTGCTCTGAAGGCTGCCCTGCCAGAAGAGGTGAGGTGTCCATGCCTACCTGGTTCACCTCCCCACCTGGCCTGCACCTCAGCTCTGACTATCATCCTGAACGAATGATTATAAAACAAGAGATGGATGGTTTCTAGCTCTGGGCACCCACTCAGAGACCCGCCCCCACCTCCGCACACTATGTGGGGCAAGGCCACCCTAACGACAGTGGAGTCCAACTTCGCTTTCATCCTCTTTTACACGGTCAACACTTCTTTGCTACCAATTAGCCAATCTGTTTGATCAAACCTTACTCCCAGCCGTCAGCAGCATTTGTGTCCTACTAAATTAATTGTGCTGAAAAGCAACCACTTTTCCTGTAACGGGCAAAGTGATCCTGCTTAGAGAATGCGGCATATGGTGGACAGACAGAGGCGAGCGGCAGAAACCTGATAAGAGGGAGTTGATGGCTTTATTCTCCCTTCCAGCCAAAGGTTTATTCTACCTTTGCTGGATAACACATCGGTTTTGCCATCTGAACCTGATTTAAGGGGAAAGGGGACTTTTTCAAACTCGTTAGAGCCTTCAGATTATAAACTTAGTTAAGCCTGGTCTCCATCTGCGAGGAGCAGGGCCTCTTCCATCTCCGATGTTCCAGAAAATCAGATTTTTCTTTTCTTAACTCCTCCTGATGGAATGGATTTTGAAAAATGCAGATCCATAAAAAAATCCCCTCTGAAAACACCCTTCCCTTTGGAAAATGAGCTTCTATTTCCTGTGTCACAGGTTTCCCGGAGACAGGCAGATCCAACCCAAAGAAACGTGCCAGCAGTGGGGAGGCCAGAGGACCTGGGTACGGGCATGCAGGTAGGGAAGTGCCTGGATCTCCCTCCCCCAGGATGACCTGCATGCCAAGGCCACCCTCCCAGGCCTCAGGAAGCCCACCTTTCCTGGACCTGCTCCCTGCTAACCCACCCCGAGGACAGAGAGTGATATCCTAAGGACCAGGTCCAGTGCACTCTCCGCTCATCCCGCCCCTGTTGCCTGGCTCCACCAGTTCTTAGAATCATTCCTTCTCAAGCCCTTGTCCCTGTTACTTCTCTTTCTGCAGCAGGAGATGGAAAACCTGACTCCGAGCAGTTTAAGTCAGAGTGAGACTTGTATGATTTTGTAGCTCCAGTCTGACTGTATTCTCATTGGTGGGGTCACTGATCCCAAGGACAGCTTCCTCCCTCTACTCTGAGCTCCCTGGGAGCACCACTTCTCCTTCTAGACACCAGACTCCTCCAAGGCATCCAGGAAGAATTTCTCTTTCCCAGGAACCCAGAAAGCCACAAATGTTTCACTGGCCCTGTCTGATCACAAGCCCACCCCCACGTCATCACTGTGGGCCCAGGTAAGAGAGGTACGGCTGACAAGGCTGGGTCTCCATGGCCCCCATTTAGCCTAAGTCTGGGAGGACCCTCTGCAGAGCACACAGGAGTTTTCTCAGACATGAGACATGAATGGAGGTTCTATTACCAAAGATCCCTGAATGGGTGAGGGATGGACAGACAGACAAACCAGATCCCTCTGCTGCCCAGGCTGCCTCACATCACTGAGATCCAAGGGATGAGTTCACTGCATGCCCAGGGCACAGCCTCCTGAGGCCCCTGACCCCAAGCATTGGTAACTGTTAATTCCTTCTTCTGTCCTTCAGATCAGCAGAGATGACAGGGTGACCACTGTGCTTGGAAGAGGGTCTGGGGAGTCCCCATGATGGAGGGCCCTTCCCTCACACAAGTGATCAGCTTCTACGTGCTATGATCTACCTGGGAGGAAAGATCTACTTAAAAAAACACAGAGACAAACCACTTCTGGGACATGCCCAGGCCAAAGCAGGGGGACAGTCCTAGCTCCTCTCACACAGGCTGAAACAAGGGGGCCTCCCTCCCCTTGGTTCTAAAAACATATTTACCCAAGGTCCACACAGCATTGAATAGTGACTGCTGGCTCCCCAGCAGGCGTGTCTGCACTAAAACAAAGGTGCCAAGGGCAGCCCAGCAGGAGCCAGGAACCCAGAGAGACGTGCACCCTCCATAGGGAAATCCAGTCATGTTCATGCCGTGCTCACCGGGGCACCCCCTAAGCCCACTTCCCTGCTGGCCCCTGGTCTTTGGCCCTGGTCTCTCCCCACAAGCTGGTGCCCCGGGCCCAAGGGTGGAGGGGAAAGTTACCACAGAACAGGAGCAAGTACTATTATCCCTGCTCATGGCTAAACCAGGCCGGTGTAGTACACCGGATTAGGGAGGAAGGAATAAGCAGATTCTAGACTAGGCCCTGATAAGCCACAACATGAAAGTCACACTGGATTCGGGCCAGCCTGTAGTTAGAACTCCCTCCCTGTGTTGTCGGCCTGGTGTTCACTGTGCAGGAACTAGTGTCTCATCTCCGGAAGGCCCGGGGAGTGGGCACTACCCTGGGTAGTGTGGAGGGGTGGGGGCTCAGCAGGAGAATATCATGCTTACCCCAACTCCCGGGAGGAGTGAGGCTGTGGGTATGGCGGAGGAGGGCGGCCGATTGAATATTGAAGGAGGGAGGGCAGTGCTGGCCTAGTCAGCTTTCACGTAGCCTGGGGGTTAAGCTCTTTCTCTGCACTGGGGGGTCAACAGCAGGCAGAGGATAAGGGTAGGAACTGCTGGGTTGAGAGGAAGGACAGGAGAGGGGCCAGGGGGTGCCGGCCATCCCATGTGTCCCATCAGTACAGGGGCTTGAGGTCCGCTCTGGAAGATGGTCGGTCGCATGCTGCCACCCTTGGCCCATCCCTCCAAGTGTCTGCTGTGTATGACAGGAAGCATAGGACCGAGGGACGTGGCCCTGCCTCCAGGGTTCCCAGCTCACAGGGCAGGTGGAAGGGGAGATGTGAGAACAAGGAAAGTGTAAGTCGCTCAGTCATGTCCAACTCTTTGTGACACCATGGACTGTACAGTCCATGGAATTCTCCAGACCAGAATACTGGAGTGGGTAACCTATCCCTTCTCCAAGGGATCTTCCTGACCCAGGAATCGAACCTGCATTGCAGGCGGATTCTTTACCAACTGAGCTCTCAGGGAAGCCCTGAGAACAAGGAAGAAAAGGTCAAGGCTGGAAGAGTCACTGTGCAGCCGGGGACAGTGACTTTTCCTGACCCTGCGGGCTGGGGCGGGACAGGTACCACAGACTGCCGAGCAGAGCGCTGAGCTGCTTGCAGGCGCCCCCGCCCTGCTCAGGGGGCTGGTCCTATACCCAGGGATTTCGCCTCTTTTTTTGTATTGACTAGGTCTGGAATCACTGAATAAAAGCACAAAACCATTTCTCTGGCTCTTGGCATGTTTTGTCAATTTCCTTTCTATTTCAATTTAACATTTCTGGATGTAGTATAAAAAATGCTAACTCAACAGATTTGGGCCAGTTTTCAGTAATATCGCTTAAGAGAAAAAGAAGACTTTGTAGAATTGGTAGGACAACAGTGGCAAAATACTGTTTTCAGGGCATTTCCTTGGTTACTTGTGAAACTGAACACTTTTCACCATGTTTATTAAAGATCTGCTGTTGTGCGATGTTTCTTTTTAAGGTTTGGTCTGCCTTTCTAATTTGGATTGTCTCACCAATCTATATTGCCTCTTTATACTTAAAGGTGAGAAGTTCTGTATCCTATTTATCAAAGTGATTCTTCCCAATCTGGCTTTTTTATTGTGAACTTTTTTTTTTAATTCTTTATTTATTTTTTCAGATCCAACCATCTTTCCCTTTCTGATTTCACCTCCTGCTTTTCTGTTCAGCAAGCATGTTCCCATTGCTATTCAGAGCTCAGATAAACACTCCTTCACATTTTTATCTAGTTTTTGTCTTTTAATGGGCTAACTTTAAGTATCTGCCCACCCAGATGGGATTCAACTAGCTCTTCAGCTCACCCAGAAGGTCAGACACTAAGCCTCCGGAGGCCACCCCTGCCCCTCCTCCTCTCCCTCCTCCTCTGTGTGTCTGGCCCAGCTCTGACGGGGATGGGGGTGGGGGCGGGGGCAGGGGGAGGGCCGTATGTGTCTCTCTCTAAGCCCAGTGGCGGCACCTTGGGATGAAGTGTACCTCCCATCCCAATCCATCTGTTGAAGTCCCAACCCCATTACCTTAGAATGTGACTGCATTTGGAGAAGGGGGCCTTTGAAGAAGTAGTTTAGGTAAAATAAGGTCATTAGTCCTGATAAAAGAGAACTGGTGTGTGTTAGGAGGAGGTTAGGACACAGCGCTCCGAGGGATCGCCAGGTGAGGATACAGGAAGAAGATGGCCATCTACACACCCAGGAGAGAGGCCTCAGGAGGAAGCAACACTGCTGAGCACCTGGTCTTGAACTTTCAGCCTCCAGAACTGAGAGAAATACATTTCTGTGGTTTAAACTCATCGGGTCTGTGGTCCTTCGTTATGATGAGCGGGTAGCCGGAGCAGATGAATACAGGAAGACTCCTGATCTGGCTGGTGGGAGAAGACCCACCCACTGGAGTGAGAAGCGCCCAGTGGCTGGAGCATGGGGTCTGTCCATCACCTGGGCCTGGCTGTTTTGAGACCAAGCCAGCTACAGATGGCCCTGTGCTGGCAAAGTTTGGCGTCAGCAGAGGAGGGCAGGTGACCTGAGCCAACCCACAGGCACGAGCCTGGATGATGACTGTGCTATCTCTGTGACCAGGAGGAAGGTTCCCCATCCCTACCACAGACACAGGACTTTTCAAAACTGAGCTGGATGAAAGTGAAATTGTTAGTTGCTCAGTCATATCCGATTCTGTGACCCCATGGACTGTAGCCATCAGGCTCCTCTGTCCCATGGCATTCTCCAGGCAAGAGTACTTGAGTGGGTGCTATTTCCTTCACCAGGGTATCTTCCTGACACAGGGAAGCCACATTCAACTCTAAGATCTTTATGGAAGACATTCACCATGTATAAATTCCCTGAAACTTTCTTGGACTTTGTTCTGTTCGCTGCTACATCCAGGCCCTGGCACTCAGTACACAGTCAAGAAATATTTGAATGTACACAAATCAATCCTTCCACTGCTCAAATCTTCTACTAAATATTATAATTAAGGTCATGTGTTTCTTTCCAATAGAGGCATGAAAAATGATTTGGGGAAATGGTTCTGGGAGCTTTATGACATCTTAACTGTTTCTTCCTGTTTATCTGTGTTTTTCCTTTTGTTACTTTGCTGTCTGCTTACAACACCCACCCAGCCTGACACAAACTACCTCAAATAAACGTCCCGGGCAGAGAAGGCGGTGTCCACGCCAAGGCAGCTGAAAGGGAAGAGGACAGCTCTGCATGAGTGGTCCCTTCTGAGAGCAGGGGGTTCAGGAGAGGTGCTCCCCTGAGTTGCCAAGGATGGGGAACCCCCTGGCCTCCCACCCCAGCACTCGGCTGATCTCAGGACCGGCTCCAAGGAGGTCACAGGATCTTCCAGCACAGCTGCCCCTGGAGCAGGGCTGGCCTCGGGGTGTGCAACCTCACAGTTACAAGGTGCCCGGTATTGGAAAGGGCTCTGCTTAGCTCAGTGCTCTGCTGCCACCGCTTTGAAACTCTTCACGATTTTTGCACAAGGGGCCCCCCACTTTCATCACGTACTGGGCCTCGCAAATCTGCAGTCGGAGCGCGGCTCCGACCCAGGTGGGAGCAGAGCAGTCTGGGCACAGGCTCACCTGCTGTGATCCAGATCACCAGGAATCCATCCTCCCGCCAACTGTGGGTTGCAGGCCCTGCTCCTACGGCCAGCCTTTGAACGTGTTCTGAGCAACTTCAGATGCACAGGAAAGGGCTATTTCAGGTACCAAGACAGGTTTCTGGCAGCAAAATCTAAGCTCCAGAATCCAGGTGCCCAAGCTCCTTACCTGAAATCATCAGAGGCAAGACCTCGGGGTGGGGGTGGGGGTGCCCGAACAGACCCCATCAGCAGAGGGAAACCACGCGTGCTGGAGAACTGGAGGCACCTCACATTTTGTCTGGTTTGTGCCAAATGGTAAGCCCAGCTCCCCCCCTTCCTCCAGCCCCCAGCATAGGCAATTATTTCGATGAACAAAAGCAGCAGCCGTTTCAGCAGAAAAAAATCTCAGAGGCTGCTGGTGTGTCTGACTTCTGCCAGGATTTGCAGGTGGACAAAGATTAATCGTCTGCAAAGCTTTCTTGCACAATGCAGCTCGAAGGAGGGTGCCACTGGACTTTACAGCTCCCTGCCTCCCTGTTCCCACAAAAGACACTGGATCCTAACAGTTCCAACTGCACAAAACCAGTTCCATTCACCCAGCCCCACGGCTCAAGGCAGTTCTGTGACAGCTTTGGGTAAGTGTGCAAGCACACGGTGTTTAATATCAAAATACTCATTTGCAAAGCCCTGGAATATCACACTGCCCCTGGCAGTGCAAACTTGTGTGAAAACACATTAGGTATACTTAGAACCAGGAGGCTCACTAGGAATGGACTAAATGATACAGGAATATCAGAAGAGAGAGTGAGAAAGCTGGCTTAAAACTCAACATTCAAACAAATAAGATCATGACTTCTGGTCCCATCACATCATGGCAAATAGATGGAAAAAAAAAAAAATGGAAACAGTAACAGACTTTATCTTCTTGGGCTCCAAAATCACTGCAGATGGTGACCGCAACCACGAAATTAAAAGACGCTTGCTCCTTGGAAGAAAAGCTATGACAATCCTAGACAGTGTATTAAAAACAGAGACACACTTTGCTGACAAAGTTCTGTATAATCAAAGCTAAGGTTTTTCCAGTAGTCATGTACAGATAGGAGAGTTGGACCATAAAGAAGACTGAGTGTCAAAGAACTGATGCTTTTGAACTGTGGTGCTAGAGAAGACTCTCGAGAGTTCCTTGGACAGCAAGGACATCAAACCAGTCAATAATACAGGAAATCAGTCGTGAATATTCATTGGAAGGAGTGAGGCCCGAAGCTGAAGCTCCAATACTTTGGCCACCTAGTGTGTAGAACTGACTCACTGGAAAAGACCCTGAGGCTGGGAAAGATTGAGGGCAGGAAGAGAAGCGGGTGAGGGAGGATGAGAAGACTGGATAACATCACTGACTCAATGAATATGAATTTGAGTAAACTCTGGGAGGCAGTGAAGGATAGGAAAGTCTCGTGTGCTGCAGTCCATGGAATTGCAAAGGGCCAGGCACAACTGAGCAACTGAACAACAGTCTGGGTGCTGAGTTCAGACCTCACACACTCCACCGTTTCCACCTTTCATTGTAAATGAGAATTCCTGTCCTTACACTAACACAAGGAGGGCTGTGCTTCAGAAGTTTAGTGCAGAAGCTTAGCACATGGCTGTGTCGGGGGCCCTATGTGACACTATCTGGCGTGGCACCGTCAGAAAAACCCAAGTGCTTATCAGTGTAGACTGGACAGATAAAATATGGACATGCACAGGAAGGAGAGCTCTGCCGCAACGGAGGTGGAAAAGCATGCCACGGGGAAGCCAGTATCCAATGACTGAGAGCTTAACCAGAGAAGCCAGAAGCATGAAGAAAGATGCCACAGGAGTCCACTGACCTGAAGTCCAAAGTCAGGCAAAATAGGACGTGCAGCCAACCCCTTTGGAAGGAGTGACAACTAGGAAAGGCCTCGGAGTGTGGGTTCCACTCAGTCCTTTGGTAATAAGTCTGGTGCTGGTGGTACCATGTGCTTAGTTTAAAAATTTTCGCCATCTGAATGCTCACAACTGATGTGATTTTTCTGCATGTGGTCAATAAAAAGTTTTTAAAAACCCTAATGGCACTGCAGCAACACAGCCAATCAACCACGTCCTGGAGTGTAAGTGGAAGTTTTGAAGGAACCTGGGATGTTTTGCCTGTGATATTCTAAAGCAACTTGCTGAGTCGAGATTCTCAATCATCATTCTTCCCAACAACTTTGGAAAGACCCTTAAAGTCAACAGATGAAGTTAAAATCCTCCATAACAAAGGGAAGTGGGGAAGCTTCCCAGCTTTTCATGGGGGATAGTTGGGAACTGAGTAGACAGGGCCACTCCCTGAGCTGTGCTCGTGTGGCCGCTGTCATAAAAACATTCAAGGGCCGAGAGTGAAAACAGTAAGGGTGCCTTCAGAAGGCTCATCAAGTTCAAGAGCAATATAGGGCATAGATACTTATGGCCCCATAGGATCCATCTGAGGCTCCAATTTTCTCATTCGAATCCAGGTGTATAGACACACACCATCCTGCCAGTTATCCTGAGCTCTGAGCTCACCCACCTAGTGGACACTGGCTGAATCCATGTGGGATGTGGAGGCATCCTTCACCTGCTTCTTCTATACAAGTGAGCATGATGAGCACCTAATTGTGGCAGCTCATTCTCAGCTTGACATGCTAAGCGGCCACTTCACTGCAGATGAACAACAAGCCAGGCTCCTCAGCAGGTGCAAACTTGTGTCCATCAATACCTGGGATGCTGTCAGACCAAAGGGAGGTGGCAGGAGAGTTAAGAACTCTGTGGGGGTGGGAGGGTCTGCCCCTGCCTAGAGGCGCCCACACTCCTTGGCCCATGGCCCCTTCCTCTTATCACTTCAACCTCTGCTTCCACTATCACACCCACTATAACTCTGCCCTCCTCCTTCCAGTCAGAAGGGGTCCTCCAGAGATCATCTCCCACCTCCATGCCCTTAACCAAATCCCACCTACAAAGTCCTTCTTTGTCATGTAAGGTGACATATTTGCAGGTCCTGGGGATTGGGACATGGCCATGTTTGGGGCCATCATTCAGCCCCTTACACACAGATATCCAGGTTGAGTCTAGAAAGCAGGTATGTCCCAAACCTTAAACTCTCCATCAGGGGTGCGCAGGGCCTGCTGAGGGGACCACCTGCCTCACGATGACATGGGGGTGGCATTTAATAATGCAGATCCCCAGTCCCCGCCCTGATCTCAGTCAGAACCTCTGCACGAGGACAAAGGGACCCTACCGATCTTGAGAGAGTAAGGTTCATGACCACAGACGCGACACTGAGGTCACGAGGAAACACACACATCAAACATTCCTTCTGCTTTTAGTTGTCAATCTGAAGTTACACATCAGGCTGGCTCATCACTCTGACTCGTTCAACTTTAGAAAGACCTGCTTGTAAAGGTCTGGAAACTGCATAATGAGCTGACAGACAGCAGACCCACCTGCAGCGGTGTGCGGACCTGGTGCGCGGTGCAGGAGCAGAAACTTGGCACGGCCGCCCACCGCACGGTCGAAGTCACCCAGACCGGCTCCCAGGCCTCACACTGAAGCAGCCTGCAGCCAAGGGGCACAGATAGCAACTCTGTCAGGCTCTGATACCCTTCTCTCCCCAGCAAAAGTTGCACAGCTTTTGAAGGGGATTCTTATTCTTGTCACTTGGATCTGACTGAAAAACTACACTAATCTTTGCTTTCCTCTGAGTTATCCTTTAAGTACTTAAGTTTTAATTATACCTAAGTCTACCTGAAGACGTTCTGGGTAAGTTCCAGTATTGTCCGTCAGCAACAGAACACAGTGTAAGAGTGCGTGTAGTTTCCAAACCCCCAGTTGTTAATGAAATCCCAAACATTCAGATTTTAATTGAACTAGATAAAGATTAAGAAGCTTAGCAGCAGCTGGCATTACGAATTAGTTCTCAGCAGAGTTTTATGTTGTACTCTAAATCATCGCCTTTGTAATCGTCCTAAATTGTCCTTTATCTTGCTAATGCAGATACGGTTCTCAGGGAGCATCAAGCTTCCTGTGTCCCCAACTGCCTGGAATATTTTGATGTGTAAAGTCTTAATAGTAATTTTAATAATATTATGATCTACATGTATGATGTATATTCAATAAATTCTTACACTAATTAGAAAAAACATCAAGGCCTTGATGTGCCCTATTTTTAGAGACGAAGTTTATTGCCTGAGTATCATTTCTGGAAACTAGCAGAGAAGCAGGAGGACTCCCTTGAGGGGGTCTGCATGGGGTGGGGGTTGGGGGGGAACAGCATGGACTCAGCAGACCAGGTCTGCCCTCAACATTGGTGACAAACATCCCCCGCCCCCTCCAGGCAGCCAGCACGGGCAGACGACGATTCAATTAAACCAAATTTGATTCTGGGCCCTGGGGCCCAAGTGGGGCGTGTCAATGTACTTGAAGTGTGTTGACACAGGTGCCCTTGAAAATGCACACGGGCTGCTCCCCAACTCCTACATCTGTAGAACAGTGACCTGGAAGGGGGCAGTTATGGGAATAACTACAGAGATAGGCAGGCTCGGGGTTCAGAATCCAGACATGCCTGTTTGCTGAACAAATTAAGACACACATGCTTCCATAGAATGCTATTTTTAATAATATTCCTTTATATGAACTGGTCCCAAACCAGATCCTCCTTCTAAAGCTTCATCTCAAATGATCACACCAGCAAAACAGCAGCCTGGGATGCTTGCTGCAAGCACCCACCCCAAAGAGGAGACATGGGCTGACGTTTATGGCTGATTTCAAAGGGCCCCTAGCACTTTTATAGGCTGCTTTTCTTTGGCTTTAGGCCTCATCATTGTCTGCATATAGAATGTGGTTCTATTGAACTCTCACAGGGCAGTATGTGGAGAGGGTGGGTGGGTGGCTGTGAGTGTCTGAGGGGCTTCAGGAGAGAATCCACTGTCACACCACTGGGATGACAGGAAAATGACACCCGGACTCTGGACGCCAACCCTGCGTGTCTGGAGTGATGCCACTGATCTGTCATCAATGGAGCCGGGAACAGGAAACTCACCCAGAGCTCAAGTTCCTCCCTAAAAGTCACTCCTGGGTGTCATCAAGAAGGCAAGTTACCAGCACGCAGCTGAACCAACACTTTCATTCCACTGTGGTTTCCTTGTGGCCTCGCACAACTGCAGTATCCCCAGCGTATTCTAGTTCCGGGGCTTCCATAACAAAGGACCACCAACTGGGGGGCTTCAGACAACAGACTTGACTCTCTCATAGGCTGGAGGACTGAGGTCACTCTCAGGCTGTGGACAGGGCCAGGCTCCCTCTGGCGTGTGTGGGGAGGGTGGCTCCTGCCCTCCCAGGCCGTCCTTGTCTGCAGACACATCACCCCACTCTGCCTGCACTCTCCACCCCACCTTTGTGGGTCTTTACCCAAAACTGGATTAAAGGTCCTCTTCTTCCCTATAAGGACACCAGTCGAGGGATTTAGGGCCAACCCTAATTCAGTGTGACCTTGACTTACCTTGATTACATCTGCAAAGACCTCCTCCCTCCCCACCCTCCCCAAATAAAGCCATACTCAGAGTACTAAGCAGTTAGAACCTCAACATATATTTGTAGGGCACACAATTCAACCCCGAATATTCAGTGATATTCAAAATGCTGCTACTGGGGCTTCAAATTCACAGTCTTCAGACACCAGCTCTGTTCTTTCAGAGCATCTCTAGGCTGTGAATTTAGACAAGCACCATGTTCACCACACACAAAGACCTGCTCTTACTTCTGCCTTTCCCGTGAGCAAGGGGGACTCAGCAGCTATGAATTTCAGACTCCTCTGCAGCCCAACTTGGAAATGATTTTCTTTAGTACATGTTCTTTTAAATTTATTATTTTTTTGGCAAGAGAAGATGGTGATGATTGTAGTAGAATTTGAGGGTCCTGTGGGTGCCAGAAGGCTTTGAGTGTCTGCCACAAGTAAACTGTTATTTCTCAAAGGAGAAGCAGTGTTGACAGGTCAACATCAGGACCTGATCCTCTGATGGTTTGTAGCAATGAACGCCAGCCTGTTGTCCTGCAATACTTGGAGGACCGAAGAGGACTGGCTGATGAGAACGTTCCAGAAACACAACCTGGGAGAGAGGAAGGCGGGGAAGCCAAGAGGAGGGGGTGAGGAGGAGACTGAGCCAGTCCTCGCCAGGCTGTGGGTACTTGGTGCTCAGAGGGGACTCGATTGTCTAGGATAATTGATCACTAAAGCACATGGACTTCAATATAATCCCAGAAAATGTATACACACATGGCTTCATTGATCTCTTGCCAGTTCAGAGCCTGTGGCCAAGAGGAACGCGGGTGACCTAGGACCAAGACACTCTGCTGGTGTCCAGGGTCAGGCAGCTGGCAAACACCGGCCAGGAGCCCTGCTCTCGGACAAGTCACCTCAATGGCATCATCTTCTCCCATTCTCCAAGCCCCACTGAGAGAGCTCCCTGAATGGCAGGATTATTGAAATCACCACCTGTGAGAGCCAAAGCCATTTTCGGTTTCCTGAAGCAGAACGGTGTTGCCCCAGAGCTGGCCTGAACCCCTAAACCCAGAAGAAAGTGGAGCACTTTCCAACAGTGATGGTGCCTCCTCCGGCATAAGAAGTGCCTCCTGATTGCCATTCAAGCCACACCATCATCCTGCCTTCTCTCTGGTCTCCCCACAGACTCAGGGAAGTTCAGCCAAGGGCACATATTTATTAGATTAAAGGAACATACTAAAACAACGGGAAACCTGCTAAAGGGTCTGACATGTACTAATGTCTCTATCACACACGAGACCTGGGGAGCAGAGAACGTGCTCACGGCCTTTGCAGCAAGGCAGAAAGACACGAATCTCCACTCAGTGGACAAGTAGTCAAGAGTCTGCTGTGCACCATACGCTGTCTTTGGCCCTGGGAAGAGCAGTGACCGAGGCAGACAGACCCTGGCAGAACTGGCCTGTCAATGAAGTGATGTGCATGAGCTCAAAGGCACTAGCTGATCACCAGAAGTCACCTTCTATGGATGTTTACAGTGAGCAAGACCTCCACCCATGGCACTACTTTATACCAAACACAGACGCTCTTTTCATGACAAGGCCAGTGGTTTTTCATGTTTTTTAAAAAGAGGGACACACATTAGGAATACCATAATATACTGTAGGCAAACAGGTCCTGTTCACTTAACTCAGCCCCGAAGTCCTGCCAAAAACACCCCACAGCTCCAGAAAAAAATCTGCTGAGTAATAACCGTTATGAAGACACTCAATCCGTCCATCCTTCCCTTTATCCATCCTCACAGACCCACCCACCCACCCATCTATCCTCCATCCCTCCATCTATGAATACACCTATCCATTCATCTACTTATCAATCTATTCATCCACCTATGAATGTGCCTATCCATCCATCCATCCAGCAGTCTATCCATCCATGAATCTATGTATCCATCCATCCATCCACTTATCCTTTCATCTGATTTGGCCTGAAATACCCAGTTTAGGGATCTTCAGCCAAACCTATTCTCTCCGAATACCCACCCAGAGCTTGTGCTCCAACACTTGCTGTACAGGGAATTACCTGGTAGTCCAGTGGTTAGGACTCCATGCTTCCACGCCAGGGGGGACAAGTTCAATCCCTGGCTGGGGAACTAAGATCCCACAAGCCTTGTGGTGTGGCCAAATAAATAAATGCCTGACTGTACTTTTAAAAATGTGCTTTACAAACTGTGGCCAACAACCTAATGAGCATGAGGAAGCTTCTAAAACAAAATACAACAGAATGGAAAATATCCATGGTAATTATATCTCTACTAGGAAGGCAAATACTGTTCTACGAGATTTTATTTATGTGTGTATGGGGGAGCTGTTTACTGCTTTACATTTTAAAAGTCATTGTTTTCTATAAGTCATGGTCAAAAAGCTTTGAGAACCTCATCTGGACTGTATATTTCATGAATGTAGGAACCTTATCGCTTTGTTATCTCTAACTGCTCCAAAGCTGGAGCAGGTGGTGGGACATGGGGACACACACACACACATCCCTTATTTCTATGATCCCTAAAGGTTCCAGCATGGTAACCTCTTAATGGAGTAGACAAGTCATCTGGTCTACCTGCTGCTCATATTCCTTTCTCCTCCTCTCAGACTCTGGCTTATCCCTTAGTCTCAGTGTAGCCATCATCCTCCTGGACCCCCCCAACCACTACCTCCTCTGTTCTGGTGTAGACCCCCTCCCTCAAATTCCCACTGCCCCCACTCATTCAGTCTCACAGCCCCTTCTCACTTACAGCTGCCCTCTGATTTATCTGTCCCTTTGGACTCGGAGGGCAGGTGCTGTGCTTATTGCTTTATTTTCTGAGTCCAGCCCAATGCTAGTGCAAAGGTGACCAAAGAGCTATGTACCAGATGGGCAGATGATGTGCCTGAAGCAAGAACAGGGGCTGGGGTGGGGGTGGGGAGTCCAGACATGGTGGTTGGGACAATAACCGAGGCTAAAGTTAAAGGGAGTCAGCCTGCCTCCCTGCCCCGAGGGGCCACAGGACCACTGCTTGCAGCTCTGAGAAGTGGGCGAGTGGATGTCAGGTATGGTGACCCCAGCCTGAAGGGCTAGATTGAGGGTGAGGGGCCTTCTGGACCACTATCTCCTTATTCTTGGCCACATGCTATTCATCTGTGTAAACAGAAGCACCCCAGGAGGTGCCCAAGGCCACATGAGAATCTGCAACTTCTTACAATTAGTATTGATGTCCTGTGAGCTCAAGCATCAAAATCACAGACTCCAAAAGCCAAAGGGACATTCTGACCATTGCTGTTAGGTCCACTCTGCAACCTTCAGGGAAGGTTTCTGGGTCTGCAAACACATCTGCATTTACGACAGCATCTTATAATCACAAAAGTCTAGGAGGGGATGGGGAAATACCATGACCCTCCTGTGTAGACAACAGGCCTGGCGCCTTGTCTGAGGCCACAGACTTAATCAGTGTGCCTCCAGGCTGTCGGACTCCAGAGCCCCATGGGGGGACTTACAACTCCAGGTCTCTGTGAAAAACATGCATTAAAACATCGATAAACATGCCCCAACCTAAGCAAACTTTAGACTCTTTCCATGAAGCAGGGGACTGCTTTAATTGCATCTCAAAAAACAGAGCATCTTCCTTCAGCCCACGCCTCGGCCCACACTGGCTGCTCAGTCTTCTCCCTTCTGTGATGCAGGGACCAGGCTGTGTCCATCTGCAACTCTGTCACCTCTCCATCGGCCTAGAGGAGCCTCCCCCATCCCCAGCTCCTAACTGCCATCTCCCCTCTGCACCTGTGCCCCGGGGAGGACCAGAGGACGTGGCCAACGCACAGCACTGTCCCTGTCACAGCGACCACATCCACTGAGCTGAGTTTCTGTGGCACTTAAACCTCTGGAGCCCTGCTGGCTTTAGGGGTACTCTGGTGTCACTGTCTGCTTCACATGAGACCACCGAGCCTGTTTCGTGCAAAGGCTGGAATGCTGCCGGTGTGGCTGTCCTCGCCAGGCACCCGCTGCCTCAACCCAAACCAAGGAGGTGCCTCCCAAGTGCTGCTAGCTGGTGGGGCTCAGCCCCCACACGGGAAGGCAAGGGAGCCAAAGCAGGCAGAGTTCATGGCTGACCTGTTCTGGAGGATGGGTGGCTGCAGAGAGTCCTTCCTTGCTGGTCACTGTGACCCTGAGCCTGGGAAAGCACATGGTGGGGCAGGTGGGCAGGAGGCCCTGAGCACAGCTGGCACACCAAGTAGGGTGGGGTGAAGTGGAGTTACCCCTTCCCTGGACCCCCGTCTCCCCAGAAATGCACATGGGAGTATCTCTGAATTTTTCACTTGGCCTGGGAGCAAAAGCAACTGCTCTGTTCTGAAGCAGGTGTGCGCTGCATAAACCACTTTCCCACTATAATGGCTGGAGAGAGAGAATGAATTCCCGGCTTTTTAAATGTTTTTTGTCCTTTCCTAATAGGATCTCTAAAAGCCACTTTCCTTTAGGCCCCAGTTTACTTGCCAGGAGCCTGAGTCTGTGACTTTTGCCTCCGAACATGATGATGTTATTACTGCTGAAGACGATGAATACCTTGACTCTCAGGCACAGAGAAAAGCTGAAACTGCTTATGTTTTCTTTGCAGGGCCACCTGTCTCCTCTGCACAGCAGCCCCTGCAGGGCCAACTTGGGCTTGGGGAGAGCTGGGGTCTCAAGAACACATCATTGGTGGTGTCTCCCCGCCTGCAGCAGTGGTTGCCAGGGCCCTGGCAGCTGACCACAGCTCTACCTACTCACCACAGCCCAGGCCCCAGGGCTGCTGAACATGCAAGCTCGTTCATCAGGGACTGCTCAGGGTCCACTCCCCTCCTGGGTCTCATGATAGCATGAGCAGATCATGCAATTAAGAGGCAAGCTCCTGCCTGTTCTCCCATCCAGACCCCAGCCCCAAGGAGAGGCCCACACTGTCTCCACAGGTGGATGAACCACCCTGCAAATGCTGGGAGCGAGGGTGTTTTGCTGTCAGTCGAGTGACAAATGCGAGGGGGAAAAAAAAGAGTGACAAATGCGATTTTTTCAGCTAAAATAGGTTACACAGTCCAGCACTAGGGGCCTGAACCAAAGACAGGAAAATCCCATTTTTATGGATCAGCCAGGAAGTACGGCCATCGCAAGAAAGGAGACTTTCCAGGGAAACGTAACAGAAATCCACCAAAGAATATTTGGGGAAAATAACACCATGAGGATGGAAGTAGGCCAGTGACTTCCCTCATCAAGTGGACTTGGATAAATAAAGTTAAAGGCTGATCAATGTCCTCAGAATCCTATTGGTATAATTGTGTTTCATCATGTGGAACTCCACATCATTGACAATATTTTACGCCCAAATGGACTTACGCCCTCCCTGGAGGTACAGCAAAGCCTCACTTCCCAGGAGAGACAGGTTGGCAGCAGAGTGACCATTGGACATCTGGGCTTGGACCGTCTTTCCCCACAGAAACCAGGGCCTGTGTCACGGTTGTGCCCCCAACGTGGGATGCCATGCATGGGGGTTTGAACAACAGCCTCAACCGCCCAGGAGCCAGCTGGATGCTAGGATGCTCACCCAGAGGGAGGCCGGTCCCCAGCACATCCTCCAGCAGCCTCCCCACCAGCACCCGTGAGTGCAGGGAGGCTGTGCAGATGAGGTGGGTCCTGGAGCCGCTGGGTATCGTGTCCCTGACCATTCCCCTGACTCAGGCTCTGACCTACTTGGGAGCCGCGGGAGGAACTGGGAGGATGTCCTTGTTGAGGTGGGAGGTGACCTGGGCTCCCGCACCCAACATGTGCCCTCCACTGAGCTTATTTCCCCCAAGAGCCACTGCAGGCTGAGCGACCCTCATCTGCCAGCTGCCTGCAAGGTCACTGGCCATGTATGCCCGCCTCACCCTTCAGGACGTGGGTTAGGGGGCAGCCGCAACTCTTACCCAATTCTCAGACAGGAAGACTGAGGTGCAGAGGGCGCCAGCATGGGGCCTGCCAAGTCTCAGGTTCATTCTCTGGTTCCAGGTCCCCCCAAACATGAGAAGTTGCCAACAGCTCAGGAGGCACCACGGGGAAAACCGACGTCAGACAAGTTTCAGTGCCACAAGTTGCTTTTCTGGCTTTAAGTCTTCCACCCACTTGACTTTAAACTTGGGTGAGCATCCCTCACAGAGTCCAGTTCATCCCAGGGAGGATGTGAGCTCTAGGGAAGCAGGTGCGATGCCAACATTGCCCGTGGATGAGTGACCAGGCCCTGTGGTGACTGAGGAACAGGACCTGCCGGCCTGGTGGTGGACAGGTCACCCAATCTGGATGGTGGGCAGGCGGCTTCACTCAGAGCCATGTCCAGAGAGCAGCCATGCCTTCGGGGTCCGTGGTGCAGGGCACCCAGTCAGTGCCTCCTGGATTGCACTGCAGGCACCACAGATGAGGTTGGGTCGCTCATTGGTCTGAGGGGACCCCAGGGTCCCGGCTTCCAGCCTGACAGGAGCATCGGAAGGAAGGCGACAAGATGCTTTGTGGGCAACTTGCCCCAGATCCGAACACCGGAGTTCCCTTCCAGTGTTTCTGCACCTGGTGGAGACAGGCAGGGACCCCTCCTCAGCTTAAAATGTCGCCCTGTGCTCTTACCGGTGACCCAGCATGGACCCACCCCCCTGACCCCTGACCTGGATGGAGTGTGCAGAACCGGAAGTGCAGGAGACCGGGCAGCAGGAGCGCCTCAGGAGGCCACAGGTGTCCAGGGTCAGATGCTGCAAATAAAGCTCACCTGCACACAGCCCACTCGCATTGAACTTTCCACAGCTGCGCCTGTCCTATAGCAGCAGAGATGGGCAGGTCCCGCTGGCCCCATCCTGCAGAGCCTGAAATAACTAATATCTGGCCCCTTACAAAGAACGCTTGCGAGCCTTGTCCTGGCAGCCTTAGGTTTCAAACCTGGACTCCAGGCTCTCAGAAAGCCCCTCTGCCTTGCAAAGAATCCGTCCTGGGTTTCCTCCAGACTGCATGGACTTGGCTTACTTATTAAGGTAAATAATGGTCCTTGGTTAGACTGGGTTCCATCAAGCACATGTCAGCAGCAACTCCACCTTGCAGACACACTGCTTGCACACCTACACGTGTTACACTTGGGGACAAACTCTAGGAAGACACCAGAACTACTTGGAAGAATCTACAGAACTTTCCTGAGGGATCTCTGTGGCTTACAGGTTGAAGACAGATGTTGGATTTCTTGTAAATGAATATCTGTGTTTGTAGGGACCATTCCAATCACCCTTGAGAGAACATCTGACAGACACAGACACTTTATCTGCAAAAGCAAAAAAGAGGAAGGAAAAGCAGATTTTTAAAAAGTTCCCTACCGCTCTACTAATCACCAATTAAATGAATGCAAGATTAAATGACAGCATCTTACACCTGTCAGGCTGCAAAACACTTCTAAAAGATTGGCCATGTGACAGGCCTCAGGGCGAGGAGGCTGGGAACAGGGGGGCTCTTAAGTCCTGGCTGGGACACAAACCACCACCACTTGCATGAAATATCCTTTAGGTGCATAGATCCAGGCCCATGAAGGAAACAGAAAACTCTGAGTTCTGCCTCTAGTGAGTCATCACAAGGAAATAATGAGAGATGAGCCCTGAGACAGGTTTACGCAGATCTTCTTTATGGCATCCATTGTTTCAGCAGTCAAGAACAAGACTTGTACTTCTGTCCCTCCACCCGACGGGCACGCCACACTTACTGGATATGCACACAAGCCACACACATGCACACATGTGCACACCACACACCACTCACATGCTTATATGCACGTATGCACCACTCTCACCCAGCATATGTGTACATATGAACACATGCTACAGCCTGCTCATATCATACCAGTCACTTGCATGTTTGTGGTGAAGTGAAAGTGAAAGCCACTCACTTGTGTCTCTTTGTGACCCCATGGATTATAGCCCGCCAGGCTCCTCTGTCCATGGGATTCTCCAGGCATGAATACTGGAGTGGGTTGCCATTTCCTCCTTCAGGGGATCTTCCCAACCCAGGGACTGAACCCAGGTTTCCCGTATTGCAGGCCGATTCTTTACCATCTGAGCCACCAGGGAAGTCACACAAGCGTGTTCCCATATGATAACGCACCACGGTTACACACGTGCACACACGCGCCAGTTGATTAAAGGTGGTTGTTTGGGGAGGGAGACATGGCCCCCAGAGGTTAACTCTTGCTTCCTGTCCTCATAACTCAGCTCCTGATCAGCCTCTTCCTCATTTGTCTTTCTCCTCTGCGTGGCTACCTCCACAGCAGTTGGAATTTTCAACGAAACATCCAGATAGACCCAGACGGGGCCAGAGCACACTCACTCTGCAGGTTCTGGTGTTTTATTTGTGTTGAATGGTAGTAGCCAGGCTGGTGGACAAGGAGATGACGGGGTCTCCTCAGCACAGATGCACATTCTGTGCTCTATTCCCGACAGGCTTCAGTGCTGGCTGTGTGGACTCCCACCAGGGTGTCTGGTATATGTGGGGCTTCCTGGGGGTTGGTATATGTTGGAGCTGGCAGGGAGGAGAGGCCTGACCACACACTTGACTGTCCTGGACTCCAGTGCAGCTCCATCCACAACTGGCCCAGCCCAAGCTCTTGGCCCCATCTGTGGACCATCTTACCATTTTCCTTCCCATTTCTCTAAAAAAATTCATCATTTCCATGGGACACATTTCATCAGCAGGGAAAATGGAAAACTGGTAGCACTTACTACAAAGAGAAAGAAAAGTGGAAGTGTTAGTCACTCAGTCATGTTGACTCTTTGTGACCCCATGGACTGTAGCCTGCCAGGCTCCTCTGTCCATGGGATTTTCCAGGCAAGAATTCTGGAGTGGGTTGTCATGCCCTCCTCCAGGGGATCGTCCTGACCCAGGGATCGAATCCATGTCTCCTACACTGCAGGCAGATTCTTCATCATTTGAGCCATTGGGGAAACTCTACAAAGTTGCCACAAAGAGAAGAAACTGTCCAAAACATTGAAAGATGCGATGCTATGAGATCTTACCTGGACATAGCTGCCCTCCTATAGGGCACAGCCTGACTAGACGGCAGCCAAGGATGTCCAATCCCCAAGTCCTCTTCAAGGCAGCAAGGGCACACCGCACACGTGCACGCCATGGAGTCACCCAGTTGCAGGCCCCCAAGGCTTTTGTTTTAATGGACTCTGTGATTTTATGGAAGCTTGTGCCTTTAAAAGGGAAATTTGTATTGCTGGCTAATATCTCACTTGTAAATAAGCACACTAAATGCAGAATAATGCCATTAAACGCTTGCTCCAAGTCTGGTGCTAGCTCCCTCGATGAAAAAGCGAGATTCTCTAGAATAAGGACATCCCAGCTCCCACCTGAGTCCTTGATACTAGAAGAGAACCTAAAGGTCACTTTTCCGGGACTCACTCTCCCTGAGGTGACAAGAGATAGGACCTTCCCGGGGAAAGAGAGGAGAGGGATGAAGGGCCAAGGAATTCCAGCCGTGGGGG
>SJYQ01004059.1:1509238-1558424 GCA_006410935.1 Redunca redunca
GAGGGGGGTTGTGGGTGACATCAGTGGGGGCGGGGGGGATCAGAGCAGAGTGGGGACATAACCTGCTTGGTGACCAGCCCTCAGTGTCCCTCTGAACCTGGCCAGCTCAGGCCCTGGGGCCCGGGTGCTCCTGAAATTGCGATGCAGTGGGGGCAGGTGTGATGGGTGAGAGGATAACATGGAGGGGCTCTGGGCAGCTGTGCTGCTCCCCGAGGCAGATGAAGCAGGGAGACCAGGAGGGCAACAGCTGGCAGGGATGCCCCCAGGGAGGGGACAAGAGCCGAGGGCCCCGGGCAGGAAGCACAATGAGAGCAGATACGGAGGGTCCCAGCAGAGGCCCCAGGACAAGTGTGAAGAGGAGGACCAGGAGCAGCAGGCATGTGGCTTAGTCAGGAGCTTGGGAGGGGACAGGACGAGGGGGGCACGTGGCCTCGGGGCGGCTGCGGTTCTGCCTCCCCAGCTCCTTCTGGCACTTTGGCAAAGGGTGCATTTGAAAGCAAGCACCAAGACACAGTCAGTTCTGGCCAAGGGCTGAACCGTCAGCTGGGCAGGAGGACCAGGTGCTTGGCACCCCCCGCCCGCCCACCCCAGAGTGTGTTCCCAGATGTACATTCCATGCTTCCTGGTTGCGGTAGAGACCTAGACGGCAGCTCGAGGCCGGGCGGGCATGGCCATGTGCTTCTCATCCCTAGAAATACAGGACCGTGGATGGTGCTCAGATGAGAGGCGGGACAGCCACCCTGGACCTGCAGCTTCCAGCAAGCTTACCACCCCTTGATCTCCTCCAGGGGCTCCCATGGCACCTGCTACCATAGGTAGCAGAGACTGCAGGTCAGTCCTCACCCTCCACGTGGGTGGATCCCTGATGTTGGGACCTAAAGCCCCCACTTAAGAAGTGAAGCTGGTCAGATTCACACCTTCCAGATCACAGCAGAAGTGGGCATGCAGGTGAGGCCCCGGGTGCGCCTTCTCCCTCAGAACCTCAGGCATTTGCACGGGCTCACATTCAGAGGAGCGGGTGGTGGCCTAGCAGAGTTCTGACTCCCTGCTCCTGGAGGACACAGAACACTCCTGGAGACCCCCTCCAGCCCCTCCCACACTCCCTTCCTCCCAAATCGCCTCTATTTCTCTTGCACTTTGATCGTTCTCCTCCTGGAACAATAACTGTGAGCCCTGACCTGCTTTTTGGGGGTTGAACCCAATGATAGAGTCTCTAGTTCTTCAAGCTCCCTCCTCTCCACCTTTCCCCACACCTCCAGCCAGGTGGGCTGCTGCTGGAGTCCCTGTCTGCCGAGCCTTGATGAAGACCCAGTCCTCAGCCCACTGACACATCATTCTGGCACTGAGAATGAGAACTTCCCCATATGACCACAACCCCCACTACCTCATCTGGGGAGGCCTCAGGCTCAGCCAGCAGGGGAAGGAGATGAATCGATGCCGTGTTATCAGCCAAGCAATTTGATTCCTGCACATTTAAGCACACAAGCACCTCGAAGCTTGATCCCCTCAGGTCAATATAATTTTACAGAGATGGCCCCTGCTCAGCAGTGCAACGATACAGGCCTACCTGGGAGGGATGGAGGTGTAGGGATGGGGCACGGGTCAAATAATTTTAAAAACAAAGCAGAAGTCTTTGGTGGGCATCCTTGGCACCCTGACCCCCAGGTGAGGAACCGCCAACCTTGCAGGTGCCCAGACCAGCAGAGCAGCCTGCTCAGTAGTTCACCAGATGACAGCAAGAAAGGCTTTTCATCCAGGTTCCAACATGGAGAAGAGCACCAGGAGCTGAAGTGTGAAGGTCTGTGGGCCTGACGGGCACCCAGTGTGCAGTTCCCAGTGGGGACTGCAGCTGGAGTGGTCAGCCCTGCCCTGGCTTCATCAAAAGGCCCGTGAGCCACTGTGCAGAAAAAGCACAAAGGGAGAGGCTAGCCAGCACTAAAACTCCCGGTGCAATAATTGTCATTGTTATCCAATTATGCTCAGGATACCTGAAGCTCACATGGCCCACAGAGGGGCAATTTCATTAGACTGAGACCCACTTGTCTCACTTTACTTTGATAACGGCTTAATAAATAAACTGAGTGAGCCCTAACACCGAGGTGCAAAATGAAAAATACTTTGGCTTTTCCATTTTATGCCCCTCCTTCTCTAATTATCTCGCTTTCATATTTCCTTGCTTGTCAGCTCCAGCCTCTGCCTCCTCCAAGAGGTGGGCAGAGCTATCTCCTTCCTCTTGCAAAGATCCCTCCCTGGGTGTGTGCTGGGCCAAGTTCTTCTTTCTCCAGCCCCCAACACACACCCTCCTCTCACTTCTCTGTTACCCAGTAAACACACTCAGAGTAAGACCACAATTGGGGCAGCCATGGAGGAGAGGATGATAAACATTATGTCATTGCATAGTTTAATAAAACTGTGAGACAAGGGAAGCGGAAGGAATTAATTTCACTTAGCTCAGGCAGAAGGGGAGGGAGATGACAGCCAAAGAGAGCCCAGTGGAGAGATGACATTTGGATCAGGAGGCCCTGGAAGATTCCCCTAGATGCAGGGGCAAGATGCGAAGGGAGGCGGCCAGGACAAAGGGACGGAGCAGGGAAGGCAGGGATGCCAGGGTTGTGCTATGTGGGCAGGTGAGTCAGTGCTGGTGCCTGGCAGGGTAGGCGCGTGGGGGAGAAGGGAAGAGCCATGGAGAGCACAGCATGGAGGGCCTAAGACTCTCTAGGATCCATTGATAATGGTCCAAGGATGGCTACAGTCACTTTGAAATCTAGGAACCCAGAGACCCACAGAGTTCATGAAGTGAATCCCTACCACCAATGGCAAAATGAACAGCACGATGTCATAGTGATGAGCGTGCACCTCGCTGGTCCCCTGACCCTGTGGCCTTCTTAGAGCCACTGGGATAGATCAGCAGGTGCATCGTCCTGGGATGGATGGATGTCCCCGTCATCATCAAAACATCTGAGTCGAGCACAACAGCATCGGGAGCACGGGCACAGCTTTGTCATTTTCCTGGTGGGGACAGGAAGATGGCAGAAGCGTGGGGTCATGCCGCTCCACTGTGGCTGCTAATCCTCTCTCCCCACAAACCCCAGGTACAACACCAAATTGGCGCCTGGACCAAGATCACCCCACAGATCAAGGCATTCACCCATCTAACCAAGCGCATCTAATCTCAACTCTTCAGGTCATTTAAAAGCAAGAGCATAAACACATCACAGATACAAGGTCTATGGAGTGATATTTAGTTCAAAACTGGAGATATGCACTCCTCGTCTTCATTCTAGAGAGAAATGGAGCATTTCCTGCCTTATCAATAAACAAGGATGTCTCAGTCATCAGCGACTCCAGGCCTCCAAATGTGGACTTCTAAGCTCTAAGGGCATCCAGGAAGGAGAAGAAACTCTGCGTGATGTGGCTGCCACTCCCGACGGTGAGAACTGAACAACTCAGGATGTGAAAAACACAGGACACTGGCCCCAGATAGCTGAGATTCATATGAAAGGAATGATTTCATTGAGCCCAGACTCTTGTGTCTTCCCATACATAGAAAAGCACTAAATTCCTTAACTTGGGATGTCTGGTTTTCTTTAATTAACAATGTTCAGACTACCTGCTCCTTATGGCAAAATTTCTATATAACCTGACCCTTCCCTCTCCTTAGAGGTGTTCTCTCAGGGTCAGTTGAGATACTGTCTCCTGGGCTTAAGTCCTAGAAATTCATGTGGAATAAAACATAACTCTCAACATTTAGGTTGTGACTGTTTTTTAAGTCAACACTAGTTTTTGAGTTCAATCAGCAATGAGACTTTAATTTATGCTTGGAGTTCCAGCTGAGCTATTTCAGATCCTAAAAGATGATGCTGTTAAAGTGCTGCATTCAATATGGCAGCAAATTTGGAAAACTCAGCAGTGGCTACAGGACTGGAAAAGGTCAGTTTTTATTCCAGTCCCAAAGAAAGGCAATGCCACAGAATGTTCACACCATCGCACAATTGCACTCATCTTACACGCCAGCAAAGTAATGCTCAAAATTCTCCAAGCTAGGCTTCAACAGTACATGAACTGAGGACTTCTAGACTTTCAAGCTGGATTTAGAAAAGGCAGAGGAACCAGAGATCAAATTGCCAACATCCGTTGGATCATAGAAAATGCAAGAGAATTCCAGAAAAACATGTACTTCTGTTTCATTGATGACGCTAAAGCATTTGACTGTGTGGATCACGAAAAAATGGAAAATTCTGAAAGAGTTGGGAACACCAGACCACCTTACCAGCCTCCTGAGAAATCTGTATGCAGGTCAAGAAGCAACAATTAGAACCAGACATGGAACAATGGACTGGCTCCAAATTGGGAAAGGAGTACATCAAGGCTGTTATATCGTTACCTTGCTTATTTAACGTATATGAAGAGTACATCATGCAAAATGCTGGACTGGATGAAGCACAAGCTGGAATCAAGATTTCAGGGAGAAATATCAATAACCTCAAATATGCAGATGACACCACCCTTATGGCAAAAAGCCAAGAGGAAGTAAATAGCCTCTTGATGAAAAGTGAAAGAGGAGAATGAAAAAGCTGGCTTAAAACTCAACATTCAAAAAACTAAGATCATGGCATTTGGTCCCAACACTTCATGACAAATAGATAGGGAGACAATGGAAACACTGACAGACTTTATTTTCTCAGGGTTCAAAATCACTGCAGATGGTGACTGCAGCCATGAAATGAAAAGACACTTGCTCCTTGGAAGAAAAGCTATGGCCAACCTAGATAGCACAGTAAAAAGCAGAGACATTACTTTGTCGACAAAGGTCCATCTAGTCAAAGCTATGGCTTTTCCAGTGGTCATGTATGGATATGAGAGTTGGACCATTAAGAAAGCTGAGCACTGAAGAATTGATGCTTTTAAACTATGGTGTTGGAGAAGACTCTTGAGAGTCCCTTGGACTGCAAGGAGATCAAACCAGTCAATCCTAGAGGAAATCAGTCCTGAATATTCATTGGAAGGACTGATGCTGAAGCTGAAACTCCAATACTTTGGCCACCTGATACAAAGTACTGACTCACTGGAGAAGGCCCTGATGCTGGAAAGATTGAAGGCAGGAGGAGAAGGGGACAACAGAGGATGAGACTGGCTGGATGGCATCACTGACTCAATGGACATGAGTTTGAGTTGTGATGGACAGGGAGGTCTGGTGTGCTGCAGTCCATGGGGTCACAAAGAGTTGGACTCTACAGAGCAACTGGACTGAACTGAACTGAGCTTATGAGTTCAATCAGCAATGAGACTTTAATTTATGCTTGGGAAAATAAAAATAGATTAATAGGATCCAAGTCAAGCTGCTAGAAGAGGTTTTTCTGTGCCAAGAGCCCGGCACTGTGAGTTTCCCTAAACAGGTTATCATTGTAACATTGTAAAGCACTAGACTTATTTTTTAAATAGCAAAACTACAATTATCTCCGCACGCCCATATCATGGCTCTGCAGTGCTCCTGCGTAACCATCCGGCTGTCAGCGATACGGCCGGGACAAGCAAGTCTGTGCCACACTAGACGGCCAGCCTTATCAAAACCCAACTGCATTAATCCTTTTCGTTACATCAAAAATCAAATAACTTCCCAGGGAGATGCTATAGTCACACCAGCGGCCATTCCACTGGGAGACGGCAAGTTGAGATTTGCAGCACAACATGGTAGGAAATAAACAGATAAGCATTTGCCTCTTCGGCTGCTGGCTGACACTCAGAACTCAGGGCTCCTTCAGAAAAAAACATGGGCGAGTGTCCGGAGTCACCCATGGTCTTGCCCTCAGCATCCACCATCCAGGAGAGAGACCTGGAACTTCCGGGAAAAATAGCACCCTCACCCACAATGCTCCTCCCCAGCAACAGAAGTGTCCACTTGGCACGTGCGGCATTTAAGCAAGAAGGAAATAAGGTTTCAGAACTGATGAGAGAGAAATGCAGTAAGACAATGCTTAGGTAACTGCAGGAGAGATGCTTTCCTGATAGAATAACCACCTTTCAAAGTGACAAAACAATGCCATTTTCTACCCACTGAGCGAAGCAGTTAGACGAGGGGGGAGTTGCAGCCTCCTTAATTTAGGGAGCAGCCCCTCTGCTCCCCTGGGGCTGGAGGAAGTGATTAATTAGTGCCTCCTTGAAGCTGCAACCTCAGACCAACTGGGGGACTTTGTCTGTGCACAGCACAGAATACTATCTTTCCAGAAGCCTCTTAGAGCCCGCCAATGGACCATGTCTCCCACAGTCCTCAGTGCGCTGCCAGAAGGATGGAGGCCCAGCTTGAAAAGAGCTCTCCTCTTGGTGCCTGTTTTGTGTGGAGAGGAAAGGCCACTCAGGACACAATTTTAACTGAAGAAGGAAGCCACCAAGTCCTCAAGTCCACCCCCAGGTCCCTTCTCTTCGGGTCCCTCTCCCTCTGCCTGGCACCCCTTCCCATCCCTGCCCCCAGTCAGCTGCCTGATTTAAACACAGCCTCCCAAACCCCCACCTGCTTCTAAACCAAACCTGGGCATGTCGAGGCGAGATCTGTCACCCTTCAGTTTCATCTTTCAATTGGGAAAAGGCAAAACCGAGACTCCCTCATGCCATGATGGAACCATCTTGCAGAAAGGCACAACCTCCAGGCTGATGGTGCTGGAAAATCAAATTCCTATTTTAGTTTCAGGCGACCTTGCCCACCGCGTGAGGCTGACAGGTGAGCACTACCAGTGCTGTGTCAGGTGAGCACGGAGGATCCTCAGGATTTAAACACAGACAAGTGACCCTCCAGGCTGGAGTCTCAGAATGTAAGATGCTGGAGCAGGCCTATGACTTCACGCCAGCCCGTGGGGAACTCAATCCTGCTCACAGAGAAATCAGAAACGCAGCCCTTGGCCCCTCCCTTTTGCTGAGTCAGCCAGGCTAGACGAAAGGGCGGTCTTCCCTCACTTAGGACGAAGGAGAACCCTTATCAAGGGCTGCATTTAATCCAGCAGAAGATGCTGGACCCAGAGGACACTGGGAAATTAGCACACAAGAGATGATTCCTTACTTGTTTCCTCTAACTGCAAGGGCATCTGCTCTGCCATTACAAACCTGCCTACCAGACTCAGCACAGAACACCTGGAGAGAGGTAGAGCGGCACAATTCAGAGGGTTTTCCCCTCCCATCCCTCAGTCTGTTCCTGTGAAACTCTAGAAAGTTCCAGAATCTCTGTGTGCTGGAATTCCAAAATGTGGAAACAACCGAATTCTAATCCCAGGGGCTGCACCACAAGCCTGTCACAGTCATTATATTTTTAATTTTTTTTTCAAAATGTTACAGGAGAAATGTATTTTATTTTTTAACTATTTATTTATTTGTCTGTGCTGGGTCTTTACTGCAGAATGTGGGATCTTTAGTTGAGGCATGTGGGATCTAGTTCCCTGACCAGGGACTGAACCTGGGCCCCTCTGCATCGAGAGTGCAGAGTCTTAGTCACTGGACCACATGGAAGTCCCATCAATATCATCATATTTAAAATCACATTACTTTGCTGAGAAAGATCTATACAGTCAAAACTATGGTTTTTCCAGCTGTCATGTACAGATGTGACGGTTGGACCATAAAGAAGGCTGAGCACCTAAGAATTTAAGAATTTATGATTTTGAACTATAGTGGTAGAAAAGACTCTTGAGAGTCCCTTGGACTGCAAGGAGATCAAACCAGTCAATCCTAGAGGAAATCAACTCTGAATACTCATTGGAAGGACTGATGCTGACGCTGAAGCTCCAATATTTTGGCCACCTGATTCGAAGAACTGACTCATTGGAAAAGACCCTGATGCTGGTAAAGATTGAAGGCAGGAGGAGAAGGGGGTAACAGAGGATGAGATGAATGGTAGCACCGACTCAGTAGACATGAGTTTGAGCAAACTCGGGGAGATGGTGAAGGGCAGAGGAGCCTGGCGTGCTACAGTCCATGGAGTTGCAAAGAGTCGGGCATGACTGAGTGATTGAACAACCTGCTTATAGTATTTCAAATGCAAATTCCCAGGATGCCCATATCACAGACCCACAAATACAGGTTTATCAAGGGGGACAGATCTGCTGTCAAGCATCTGCAGTTTTCAGGACTAGGAATCCAGAGCGTTTGTTAAGTCTTTAAACCAAAAATACACTGGAGAAACACTCCCACCAGTTGTGAGATGCTCTCCCTTCTAGCAGAGGTGCTGTGGCTCAGCAAGAGGGACAGGTGCCTGGCGTTCAGCCTGTCCCCCTGCCCTCGGCACTCCCACGGGATCCCAGGCTTCAGAGTGGATTTCAGAGGCCTCTGCGATTTTGGGGGCATGACATCTTATGTCTTACAGGCTATTTTTTTAGCCAGGATGATAGAAAATTGACGTTTACCAGTCATTAACCTTTCAAGCATGTAACATATTTTTTCCCTTACATGGAAGTATATCTTACACTTCTCCACAGATAAATCCTTAAAGGGTCCAATTTCTTAAAAAAAAAAAAAGTGATTGTGAAGCCTCTCTGTTCTTAAGAAAACATAGTTCTATAATTTTATGGACTTCTGATCACAATTTTATTGCCTTCAACCCTTTGCTGGTCTTCAATTTTTATCTTACACTAGTAAGAACTACATAAGACAAGTGGTATAATCCCTTCTTTGTATCTGAGGGAAGGTGGGAAAGAATAACATAAGATGAAAATAAAGCTTTAAACAGTAAGGAGCCTTGCAGCATGGTGACGGCTACCTTCGGACACTCATTGCCCAATGACTCCAGCAGCTCATCACGCCACATTATTAAATGTGATAAGACATAATCCAATCATACCCAATCCTATTAATAAACGACGGTAGTGAAATTATGTCCATGGGTGGCCTCCCTCCCCCATGAGCCTATGAAGCTTTAAATAAGCCTCTCCTCTCCATCATTTATTTATTCAATTCTAAAAACATGTCTTTTGCCAAAAGGTCTCTGGCCACACATAAGAATATAAAGGTCAAGAAGGGGAAAAGTCCCCAAAGAAAACCATAAGGAATATCCAATCAAGCGCTGTCTGATGGAAAAATCACTCCTGGAAAGGCCAGCTCATCACACCTCAGGGGAAGGGCCCAGGGAGAGGAGAGTCTGGGTTATCCGCTAATAAGACCAGTGATGAGGGTACAGACCGGCAGTGGGTTGCTTTCCACCTGCCAGACTTGGCTTCCCAAAAGCCACATGTCCATCCTACTGGGCCCTCAAGACCAGCCTGGGCAGTGAACTGTCTTCTCCCCCTGGGGATGTAGCCTCAGAGGTCACATTGGCCACGGCACATGTCTAGTGCCACAGAGCTGATGATGGGGACTTTGGCCCTGTACTCCCGAAGCTTTCAGACCCTGCACCTTGGGGTGCTGGGTCTCCTTGGGGGGAGTCAGGGCTGAGGTGATAAACAGGATGCAGCAAAGGCGGGCCTCAGGAGGCAGACTACCCCATTAAACAGGCGTCCCTATGTCATCCTCCATCTTCTGTCAGCGGCCCCTGCTTCATAAGAGGGTTAGCTATGTGCCAACCTTAGAGGGTGCTGGTTGGCACCAAAGAGGTGCTGGGTACAGTGCCAGATGAAGGTTTGACCCACAGACTGGAAAACAGAACTGTCCGACCAGCTCCTCAAATGGGGCCAGACACAGGCATGGGATGGGGCACCCATGGGAGCCTGGAGCTCACTGCAGGGGTTGTATGAGGCAGCTCACCCCATTTACAGCTTCCACAACCAGAGCAGCACAGACAGACTGAGCATCAGGAGAAAGCGACCACACAGCTGATCCAGAATGTTCCAACCTGAGGGCCCCTCCCACTCTGCTCCGGTGGTCCCGAGGTTCTCATGTCCTATGTCGCCCAAGGGGCCAGCTGAAACAGTGCAGGGGCCTGAGAATCCTGGTGCTCAGGGCAGTGGTCAAGCTCTGGAAGGGCCAGGGCCATTTCCACGCTAGTCACTGGCCTTTGGGTTGGTTGTGCATCGCAACCCAGAAAGACAGGATGGCCCCAGCCACTCACTCCCAGTAAGACCTGGAGCCCCCTGGGGTACCCCAGGCTCCCCCTCAACACAGACCCAGCAGGCAGGGTGGTTGGCAACAGTCTAGTGCCAGTTGTGAGGAGTCCACTTGCAACATAGCTGCAGAGGTCCAGGGTCAGGGGAGGGAGCCGGTGGGGGGGGCGGGTAGTGTGCAGGGGGCCTCCAGCAGGAGGGACACCCTGGAACCTGAGCTGAGCAGCTGCCTTCCTCTGCTTCCTNTAGTGTGCAGGGGGCCTCCAGCGGGAGGGACACCCTGGAACCTGAGCTGAGCAGCTGCCTTCCTCTGCTTCCTGGGGAAAACCTGCTCACCTTGCAGGAGAGCTCAGAGGCCAGGCAGCAAAAATGTGCCTGCTTGAAACAGAGAAACAAGATGCTAGGAGCCAGAAATAATGCCTTTTTGCATTTGCAGAGTAAAGCAGTTTTGGGGAGAGAAGAGGCATGTTCTATAAATGCTTTCCTGCCGGAGCGCGGCCGCTCCTTCTCGGGTGCCTCCACGTCACAGCAGCGGCAGTTAAAAGATGCACTCCCAAACATGAACCTTCAGATTAACAAAATATTTACAGTGTATCTATGAGATATTATCTGAGCTATAATCCTTGTTAAGATTCCATTTGATCGGGAAAGATAATGGGAGGAGAACAAATGTTCACGTACATTTTAATTTCAATGAATTTAATTTCAATGAAACTGTTCTGTGTCAGGCTTCATAATATGAGAGCCTACATTTCTGTATTGAAGTGCCCCATTTACTGTTTTGGAGAGACAGGAACCACAGCATCCTTCCCATCTCCGACCTGAGCGGCACTGTA
The DNA here is from genome assembly GCA_006410935.1 of Redunca redunca. NCBI lineage: Eukaryota > Metazoa > Chordata > Mammalia > Artiodactyla > Bovidae > Redunca > Redunca redunca. Next base: position 1,520,091 of record SJYQ01004059.1, read on the forward strand.
AGACACAGGTTACCTGCTGGCAGACGCCCTCATGGAAAATACACTTTCCCTTGAGGGATGCTGATCACTGGAATTCGGAAGCTAAAAATCCTCTAAACCGGAAGCCCTTGGGCTTTAAGGAACATCAACTTCCCTGAGAGATGAATTAAGCGGGCAGAATCCCAGGCCACAGCCCCAAGATTTCTGATTCAGTGCATCCCAGGTGGCGATAGTGGTAAAGAACCCTCCTGCCAATGCAGGAGACATGAGACATGGGTTTGATCCCTGGGTCAGGCAGATCCCCTGGAGGAGGGTGAGACAAACCCACTCCAGGGGCTTGCAAAGAGTTGGACCTGGGGTACATTGGGTTGCAAAGAGTTGGATATAAATGAAGGGACTTAGCATGTGTGAGTTCCCTGGGGCTGCTATAACAAGTGGCCACAGACTTAAAATAATAATAAAAAAAACTTGTTCTCTTGAAGTTCTGGAGGCCAGACGTCTGAAATCCAGGTTGCAGGGCTATACCCCCTCCATAGGCTCCAGGGGAGGGTCTGTCCTACCTCTTCTGTCTCTTAAAAAGACACCTGTCATTGATGTGGGGGCCGGGATAATCTAGGATGATCCCATCTTGAGATCCCTAATTTAGTTGAACCTGCAAAGACCCTCTCTCCAAACACTGTCACGGTCAGAGGTCTGGGTTGGTGTATCTTTTGTGCCACTGTCCAAGCAGCTGTAGTAGGTGTGTGAGGGGACCCAGGGACCTGTGGGGCTTAACCATGTCACCCACGCAGGCAGTTCCTAGACTACACTTGGACATCCTGCCTCACTGCAGGTCAGGAAACAAGAGGCCCAGAGAAGGATGCTCCCCTCTGCTCCCCCTATGAATTTCACCTCTCCCAGGAACACCCCCTACCCTGTTGGTCGGCTCAACTTGCACTCCTCACCCCCTCCTGTCCCTGGCTTAGCACAAGTACACACCAAGGGACCCTCTCAGCTTTCCAGGAAGATCAAATTGTGTTTGTTGATTCAGGCAGATCGACAGTGTTCAAACTCACATTTGGGCAGCAAAACCCAATGAGACTCCTTCATTTCTCCAAGTCAGCTGCACCAAGTTTGGGTGCATACACCTGAAGGGAGAACGTGGTCTGCTCTGTGAGCCTTCCTTTCCATCTGGCTCAAAGACCAGAGAGAGAGGTCTCCTTCCTGGATGGACATGGGGTCTGTACGCCCATCCTGGGAGCTGGAACTAAACTGTTCCAAATGGAAAGTGCACCTGTCCCAGGCCAGGAGAGCCTGCAGCTTCTCCTGAAGCCATTCCCTGGGTAGGTGAGCTCCCACATCCAGGGGACCCTCCTCCCATCAGCAAGGCAGGGGGTGGCCATCTCCTGCCCTGCGTGTATTTATCTGTCACTGAAGGCTTACCTTAATCCTTCCTAAATCCCCACACGCTGTCAGCAAGAAAACACACTGAAGCCGAACGAGGCGCAGCGAAAGCACCAGATCAGAAGCCATTGCAAGCTCTGCAGTCACCGTTTCCCCTTTTAGTCTCCAAAGTGGCCAGTCTCCATCTCAGGACCCAGGAAGAAGCTGCCAGCCAGGGTCCTAGTTACAGACATGGGTATTGGGTATCGCAGGCAGCAGCTTCTGGACGAGGCAGGATGGGAGGAAGGCAACGTAGGCCAGGGCTCAGGGCTGCAGCTTTGTGTGCAAACAGCCTCTCTAACCCAGGACTTCTGCTGGGTCACTGAATCACTCTGGGCTTCAGTTTACTCCCTGAGAATGACCGAGGGTCCACAGGAGCTTAGTGAAGAATATGCACGATGCCAGAGACTCAGCATGTCCTCAGCACAAGGACCTGCGAGTTGGTCAGTTTCATGGCAAAAGGGCCTCTGCAGATGCGGTCAAGTTCAGCACCTGAGATGGGAGGCGATGCTGGACTATCTGGGCCGTGGGGGGCAAGGTTGTCTCAGGGACCTTGTGAGCAGAAGATGCAGTAGTTAGGAAAGGTGATGTGATGCAGGAGGAAGAGGTGTGGGGAGCTGTCTGGTGTCTGTGCTGGCCAGGTGCTGGTATGGAGGAAGAAGAGGAGGAGGGGCCATGAACTAGGGAAAGCGGGGGGCCTTTGGAAGCTGAAAAGTCAGGAAATGGATTCCTCTTTGCCCCCCTCCCCGGAGCCTCCAGGGGGACCAGCCTGCCCACACTGGCTGTTAGTCCAGGGGACCCATGTTGGAGTCTCATGTCCAGAAGAGCAAGCTGATAAATTTGTGTCTTTTAAGCTGCTACATTTTTGTACCACACTAAGAAACTATTACAATCCACAAACTAAGCAAATTTCTCCCTGCAGAAGGCAACATGGGAGTGGAAAGTCATGTGGACCAGACAGACCTGGTGATCTGGGGTGTGGCCTCTGGCAGAGCCCACAGGTGTCTCTATGGTACGAAATATAAGTCCACATTAGCATAGGGTAAGTCCTCAATAAACACCAGCCCTGATGGAGGCTGGAGGGGAAAGGGCCTTTGGTAGCATACACTAATCAAAGAGAAGTAGGCTTTTGTTCTGTTTGGTTCTCTTTTGTTTAAAAACAGGGGTGGGTGGACTAAGACAGCACTGGAAGCCACCAGGAGAGGGCAGCCTAGAATCTGGGCAATAAGTTACCAAAATTACCAGTCTTGAAATAAAAAGCAGACTCTTTACCAGCCCATCTTACAATATAGCACAGCTCCCTCTGAAGATGAAAAGAAAAAGGAAGTGCCAAGAGGTTTTACAAGAGCACACTGGGGAGAAATTTACCAGCCTTGATGGAAAGAAATTCACGCAGCTTATGGTTATTTTGTATAGTGGAATTCACTCAGAGTAAGAATTGCTCCTTCAGACAGTCAGAATAACAGAAACATTCTCTGAAAAGATGAGTGCTGGTTTCCTCGCTTGCTCACAGTTTGTGGTTAGTTCTGGCATCTACTTAACCATGCTCCAAAGAAGAGAAGGAAAGAAAGAAGAATGGAGGGGGTGGGGGAGGAACCTGGAATTGGAGGCCCCTGCAAACACCCGGAACCCCAGACCTAGGCAAAAAGGACCACCTGCAGATGGAGGGCACAACCCCCAGGAGATGGTGTGGGCAGATCAGCTGGGGCAGGCGGATGGCTCCTTCAGACCAGAGTCCTCAGTTCTTCTCAGGAGGCCCATCCATGGCTCCCTGGCTCCAAGAAGCAGCAAGAGTAGTTTATGAAGCCAGTCCTGAGCCTCAGCTCAGCTCCTGGCTCCTCGTGGCTCTCTGCTGTGTCCCGGACGCAGGCAGAGTCTGGAAGCCAAATGACAGTGCAGCTCAGGGACTGTTTGCTACATGCCTGGAATCAAAAACTCCTGCTGGCATTGCAGAACCCTAGCTCTTCTAATCCCAGGGCCAGCTGTGCAAGCCCAAGGTGTCCACTGAGTTTGGACCCACTTCAGATGGACTCTCACACATCAGCAGCCACGATCAAGCACTTCTGGGTGTACCAGGCCTGTTCCAAACGTCCAAGATGAGAAACAATTAGCATGTTTGCTGCTGCTGCTGCTGCTAAGTCGCTTCAGTCGTGTCCAACTCTGTGTGACCCTATAGACGGCAGCCTACCAGGCTCCCTCGTCCCTGGGATTCTCCAGGCAAGTACACTGGAGTGGGTTGCCATTTCCTTCTCCAATGCATGAAAGTGAAAAGTGAAAGTGAAGTCGATCAGTCGTGTCCAACTCTCAGTGACCTCATGGACTGCAGCCTACCAGGCTGCTCCATCCATGTGATTTTCCAGGCAAGAGTACTGGAGTAGGATGCCATTGCCTTCTCTGAGCATGTCTGAATGCCTGATAATGGCTGATTTTACGACGGTGCCCGGAACATCTCGGGTGTTCTCTTGTCTGCCTATAACTCAAATGCTCCAGAAACCAACCCATTCACAACAGAGGTAGATGTAAATGAGGTGAGAGTGGGCGTGGGCCTGGACAAAGAGGGAAGACAGACAAATTGCATGCCTTTGGGGCAATCTCTCAACCTCCGGATTTTCGATTTCTGATCCATACAATGGGAATAACTCCACCTCCCCGACAGGCTTTTGTGAGAATTCCACAAGACATTTGCAGAGTCACCCCGTCACAGATCCAGCTGGGACTCAGGATTATAATTACATAAAGGTTCACATTCCCTCATCTTAAGACTCCATTAAAATACTTATTTCTGAAATGCAAAACTCTTAATCTTTAAACTGCAGTGTGGCTGAGGCACTCATCCTCACATCTGACTGTCGTGGGCATCTCTGCAATGAAGATTTTTATTTAATGGGGGGTGATAGGAGAGGGGCAGTGGTGAGAGGGGCAGGGACGAGATGGGCGAGATGCTCTTCTATGGGTTTCTGGACCTAGAGTGGAAGGCCAGTCATGGACACCTCCCTCCTGGCTGCAGGGGGAGAAATGGAAGCAGAGCCAGGCCTGGACGTGGTGTGGCAGCCAAGGGCAGGGGGCCGCAGACCTTGGCCTCCTTCTGGTTTTAAACATGGCTATCAGGGCCCTCCATCTGCACGAGCTCTGGCCTGTGGGCAATACATAAAGCAGACTTTCCATGCTTTATCACTGTGCTGGTCTCCCCTCTTATCTGACGGAAGCCACTTTCTAAACTTCCCTTTTTAAATCCCTTAACTCTGCGACCAGGCAGAATCACAGCAGGGGAAGGCTGCTGAGAAACCCCCAAAACTGGGCCCTTGAAAAGGTAAGGCCGGCTCCAAAGACAGCCTGAGCATCTCCACCACAGGCTCTGGAAGTCATTCTCCGGGGCCCCAGAGGCATCGCTGACAAGGCTGACAAGGCAAGGCTGGGTGCTCAGAGAAGCCTCCTCTGGCTTCAAGAGCAAGGAATGTCCTGGCCACAAGCCAGGGGAGGCCAGCCACTGGGGTTCAATCCTGTTTCACCTCCACTCTCTCTACATCTTTGTTGAGACCAAGATTCCCAGGGCATAATCTCCTGGCTTCCTGAAAGACGGTGGCTAAGAGAGTCAGGAGAGAGTTCACATTCTGTGATGGGCGGATCAGATAGACAGCCCTAGCTTAATATATTTAATGATTCAGTCATCATATCCTGGCCAAAGAGAGAGTTTGAAGTCGTGGTTGTTGACTTCATCTGTTAAATATTTACTGAGTGCCAAGAAATTGTCTCTGCTGGATATGGATACCAACTTAGAAAGGAACGAAGGGCCACTAGAGCAGGAGCAAGGACAAGGCCCAGGGAACACAGAATGAGCAGAGGCTCAAGGCAGAGTGTGAAACAAGCTAGGAGCTTCCCGAGTGAAAGACAGGCCCTTGCTAGCACGCATAGCTTTTGTTCTCTCCGAGGCAGGGAATGCATTTGGCTGCATGCCACAAGACTCAACTGCGGCCTCTCACTCATTTTTCTCATCTCTCAAGGCACAATGCGTCCAGAGGTCTGCAGTTGTTCAAGGATGCCACCTGAGATCCGGTTCCTACTCCACCATCCCCATAGTCACAAGATGGCTGCTCTGCCCTAGACATTATGTCCATATTCCAGGCAGGAGAAAAAGGTAAGGGCAAAAGGCAGAAGGTATGGCCAGTGAGGTCTGTTCCTCTTCATCAAGAAAAAAACCAGCTTTCTCACATATCTCATCTAACAGAATAATATAGGTAGATTCTGCTGACCAGAGAAAGGCCATATTGCCGCTTTGGTTTAAGAGTTTACTGGAGGTGTGAGCATTTTAAACAGGTCTCAGTGTGGGCCAAATGGATGAGGAGAGAAGAGGTTTTGTCAGTGAGGAAGAGGGAGAGAATGGGTATCGGACATCATCTCACAGCATCCACTGATGCTCAGCACACGTAGTTGGTTTATCATTTGTGCCATTTATTTAAACATTCAGAGCAGCTCCTGCTTGTCTTGAGTTGATGGAGGGGACTCAGAAACACTGTAGTGTCAGTGTTTTTTGACTCATTCATGACTTCATTTGAGAATGCTGGTTGCATATCCACCACCCCAAAATGCAGGCATGGCACTGGGTGATGGGTACCCAGTCAGATTTGCTCAGCATCTGGGCCACACATCTTGTGATGCCTTCCACCCTGCAAGAGTTACCCGTTTTCACAGAGGAGGATACAGAGGCTATTTTCAACATACTTGTGAAGATAAGATAGCGGTACATCTGGCCACATTAGTTACATCATGGCGAGTTCTTACATACCCATTCCAGACTCCTGCATGCATCTGGTCCCTTCTCTGCCATCCCTCCCTCTGTGTGCCTTGGTACTCAAATGAGTCAATCATTTGACAATGCATCACTTGTCACTCTGCTTCAGGGAAGGTGTAGGGAAGCCAGAGAAACCTCATGCAGCAGACACTGACATTTGCCTCCTCGGCACACATTTCTCCTTTCTTTATTCCTAAGACTCCCAATTATGCTCCAAGTAGCAACTGACTCATCTACCAGGTGATGGGCATAAGAGGTCTTAGTCAGACCATGCAGTTCTCTGCTTCCCAGCCTCCCTACCTCATTCCATGGGGAGTGGCCTATGACCTAGTTGTCCCCAGGGAGAACTTCTGCAAGGGTTCTGAGAAAGTGTGTACTTTCTTTATACAGGGAAGAGATGCAGATGGTGCTATTGCTCCTTCCTTTTTCTTGCTTGCTACAAACTCAAATGCAATGCCTGGAGCCACAGCAGCCAGTTTGCAATGATGAGGCAACACACTGACAAACTATTACTAAGATGGTAGGATAATAAGAATAAACATTAGGCATGAGATTGGTACTATTGATCTGATCATCCCTTGACTACCTATCTCTTCATGGTTGTGTGAGAAAAATTAACCTCCATTCAAGATTCTGTTAATTGGGTTTTATCCTAATGTTGGCTGAGAACATTCTAAATGTTAAACCAGAGTGACAGGGTTGCTGCCCTCAAGAGCCTTACAATTTAAGTAAGAGAGAAAATATAAATTCAGATAATATACATTCCCTAATAAGGAAGCAGAGTATGGTTAAAGGCACAAGATGGTCATGAACTGACCTGGATATGGGAGAGGGAAGGCTTTTCTGAGGTAGTTGCATTAAATTAAGCCACCAGAAACAAAGCTCTTCTTTCTGTATTATCTGAATTCATGGGATAATTTTCAGATCCCCCTCCTCCAACCCAGCAGACAGCATTTTCACTCACACATGGCCTTCTTCTCCAGGAGCAAAGAGAGATATGACCCACCTGTGCTGGGTTTCCACTAAGCCACCCCTTACTCTTCCATCCATGGGGGATTTTACTTTGAAGGGGGTCTGGGTTTTTGCAGAACTCTGCCGGCCACGAGAGAGCGATGCAGGTCAGTGCATCAGCTGCAGCCTCAAGCCCGGCTGACCATTCATTATTAACAAAGTCGAGAAAAACACACCGGCTTAGCTTCTACCCCATGCTAAACTATGGCGTGGAGAACACTTCCTTGAAGCCAAAGGAAAAGGGCTTAACAATCCTATTTTAGATACGATCGTGCACCCGTGATCATGGCCATCAGTGAACAATCCTGGAGACGAATCTACAGAGTAAGAGTGTTTGCAGTGACACCTGAGTGCTCTCCAGAGAAGGCACGGATGAGAACCATGAGGCGGAGTGGATCCAGGAATTATGCAGCAGCTAAACAAATGCCCCGTGTGCCACATGGAGCACTCAGCCCGCCATTCAAAAGGTTCTCAATTCCATTGTATTTGCTACCCTATTGGGGAAAACTATTTTAAGCCTAATTAGCATGAAATTTTTCAAATGCAAATGCTTTTCATTTAGACATAAAACAAAATGCCACGACATTTCTTCCATCCATTTATCATAAACAAGTTAATTACTGTGTAACAAATCTCTCCTTCTGGAATGTGGATGTTCAGGGCTGCTGGTGAGCTGACTGGGGCAGAGAGAAGGAGCCTCGAGGCAGTTGTTAACGGCTTACGGTGCATTTCGAATAAAACGGTGACTCCGTGAAGCTTCACTTGTCAAATTAAGGTTAAGCTCTCTCCATTGGAATAACTCAATTATAAGTAGTCATTATCTGTTTAGCGTGATTTCTACCAGGATAACAGAAATATCGTGCCACTTATTTTCGACACATGCATCTTCACTGTGATCTCATCATTTGCAAAGTTTTCTATGTAAATAAATTTCTATCTGCCTTAGCTCAAGTGTATGCAGTGATAGCTTTTGCCTCCACGTGTGTAAAATTACTTCTAAGATATAAAACCTCTCTGTCCCTGAGCACAGACAGGAGGTGGCACTCACAGGTGAAGGAGATGCTCTGTGATTTTCCCCCAACCAGGGTTGGGTTGGGACACTCATCTCAGGGGTAAGTGCTTGGACTATGAGTTGTGTATCCACAAAGCCCATGAGCTGGTCCAAGTTCACCTACCATGATGGACTCCTGGGGCAGGCCAGCATCCAGCCAGCAACTAAGGCTTCCCTACCACAGGGGCCAAGGGCAGAGGGTCAAGTCAGCCTGGACCTTCGCAGTCCACCAAGAGAGAGGGATGATGCTAGCTGGAAATTTCCCATTTTATTATGAAAAGCATGAGAATGTGTCATTCTCTTCCATGGCAGGTGGTAGCACCTGCTGTTACAGAGACAGAGGCAATTTTTTTTACATTCCTGAGTCAAACTGATACTACAGGATCTTATGAAGGTTAGCTCTGTACAGAGGAGGTGGCAAGTATGCCAGCCTCTGGACATGCAAACAGCTGGACCACAGTGAACTGCTCCTGTTTTGCCTGCAGTACAATGCACATGGAAGAATCTTCTGGACCTTCTCTGTGCATACATAGGGATTCTTATAAACCCACAGATCCTGAAAGGCGGTCCACACTTTCTAAAATGACATGCACCATGCAATTAACAGAGCATCTCTTGAAAACTCTTCCCATAGACGCCCACTCCTGCAGCATACCCATCCTGCTTCTAGGCCCACAGCCAAGAGGCTGGGGTTTTTTTTGTTTTGTTTTTTGTTGTTTGATAATCAATGAAAGAAGCAATAGTATCACATCCCCTATTTTGACAGTCAACTCAGATGACAACAAATAAGTTAGCAAAGTTGGACTGAGTGCAAAATAAGATCCTGATTCATATAACCAGGCACACCCTGTAAGTCAACACGCTGTCCCCACAGAGAGGATCTGAAGAATTCCCCCACTCTGTGAGAGTCCCTCCCAACAAAGGATCTGCTGGGGTTGGGGGTGGGCAGAAACTCTGTATTCCCTGAAACGGAAAACTGGGGACAAAGTCAGCAGCCTGAGTGTGGATTAGTCATGGATACTGAAACTCAGCTTTGATGCTTCTGCTAAAGTTCGTTCCCTCCATTACTTTGAAACTGGCTGAAATCTGCTTCTGGGAAACTAATGCAGGGAGGGGAGGCACAGGGTCGAGGTATTTGCCGTGCCACTTTAAAACCTCAAGGAAGAAAGAATTGATTTATTCCCCCTCCCATGTGAATAAAAAGTTTAACTAGTTTGTCTTGAGAGGGAAGCAGATCGCTATGCAGGAGCAGATCGCTATTGTCACTGGAGTTCAGAAGCTGTCTCTTGACTTCCCCATCACAAGTGTGGGTATCGCCCTGCAGTGACAATGAAGCTAACTGGCAGCTCCCTCCTGCATGTGTGTTTCCGTGTTGTCAGTAGGACAGTAATGAGAACGCATGCCACGTCTGTGAACAGAACGTCTGTGGGCTTATTTACCGCATCCCCAACAACATCGTCTGCTTTATCATGCATTGCAAAGCAGGGATAATTTAAGAATCCAGAATTTCATACACAAAAATACTTGGTAAGAAAGTCTCTCTCTGCACATTATTTGGGTGACACTATATCTGAATTCCCATTTGTTGCCCAGGAAATGATTCACCTCACTCAAAAATGACAGGGACTCTGAATCATTCACCTGTGATGCAAAAGGCCATTTAGGTCAGCTGATCTGCACGTCCACTGACATCTCCACCTTCGCTTCGCATAGAGCCTGGCTCAAAGCCAGTCCTGCCTCCTGTTCTGCAGGTGGCAATGTCTCCCTAGTCCAGAGTGCAGTATGCGAATTCATTCCCACATCCGCCCTACCTTTGAGGACCTTCTCTCCTTCCAGAATATTCTGGGAGATTAATGCTGTGTAATCTTCTTCAGAGAATCCAGCCTTGCAGGTCTCCCTGGCTGTAAGATCCCCACTGTGGGCCTGAGAATGGAAATAAGTGAGGTCAGAAAAAACACAGGTTCATAGAAACTGCATCCAACCCAAGTTTAGCAGGGCCTGCTGTGTTCAAGGGCTCCATTATGCCAAGCCTTGGTCCACCAGAGTCTCCACTCAGACATAACCCAGGGTCTGCCCCTGTGGTCACCATACTAGCCAGTGACAGGGGCATGCAACAGGGAGGCCAGGCTGGTGGATGGCAGGGCAGAGGGCCTGATGGAGCCTCACCAGCACCTCGCAGAAGGGAAGGTCTAAGGACTGTCCATATTAGGGAGGCAAGAGAGCCAGGAGTTAGCCAATGAAGACATGGAGGAGGGGAGGCCAAGGGAGCAGGCCTCTGCCAGGGCCATGTCCCCGCCCACCCCAGTGCTCAGGCTTGGGGTGAGGTGGAAGCAGGCTGTCTCTTCCCTGTGGTGCTGCAGAGGAGGGAGAGGGACAGGGATGAAAGCAGATTCTCAGAGACTCAGCTCTGAGTTTGGCTCTCAGGGAGGCTGCAGGGAGGTGGGGGAGGTTTCTACAATCCAGTCCTCTCCCCCCACTTCCTGGAGGCTTTGTCCACTCTTGGAGCCCCCATCTCCAGCCTAACCAGGCTACAGCGCTCCCGTAATTGACCAGAAAAAGGTGGATGTACTCTTGTCCTGTCCCCCAACCCCAGCACTCTGGGGTATCCTGCACAGTGGGAGGTCTAGAACCCTGGGCGCCCAGAAGGCAGGGTGGGAAAAGGGCCCCTCCCAGGCTGCGGGGAGTGGCAGCGAGGTCAGCTGTAGGGATGGGGAATGGAGGGAGAGACTGCGTGCGCAACGGGGAAGCCAGCCCTGCGACAGAAGGAGTGCCACAGCGCTGGCTCCCTGGAGCGCGAGGAGCAGGGGCGCAGCCCGCACCCACCCCACAGTCGCGCCTTCGCGGGGCCGCCGAGCGGAACGCGCCTCCCCGCCGCCCACCTCCACCAGCTCGGCGCGCAGCCGCCCGCCAGTCCTTGGCTCCGGAGGCCGCCCCGATCCGGAGCTCCAGGCACCCTGACGCGGACCTGGACCCGGCGCCTCCACGGAAAATCACCGAGGGGAGGAAGAGCAGGGCGCGGGGTCACTCCTCGCGTAAAGCTCCAAACTGCGGCCCCGTGCCTGGCAAGCGAGCTCCAAATAGGACCGAAAGCGGGGAGAGGGGACGGGGGGAAGCTAACTCGCCCAGGAAAGTTTCCACCCGCCCGAGCGAGCGAGCGTGGGTCGAGTGCACCCGAGCGCCCCGAACCTCAGAGCGGGCCTCCGGCCTCGGGCACTTGTTTATTTCCGAGGTTACAACAGCGCGGCCCAGGAGGAGCAGCGAGGCCGATCGGCCACGAGAGGGGGTTCCTGCAACTCTCGCGGCCCCGCTGCCTTCCCCGAGAGCGGCGCTCCCCTCGGCCCTGCACCCAGCGGACGCGGAGCTGGGCTGGGGACAGAGATCGCGGGCTCCGCAGGAGGAAGGCGGGCGCGGGGACCGCGCTCCCGGTACACCTCACCCTGCTCCTGCCTGGTCCCTGGCTCCTCGACCCCGCTCCGAGCGGCGAGGGCCCCGCCGGACACTGGTTGCGGCCGGCGCGGCCGGGAGTCTGGGGCGAGGGTGCCCAGCGGTCCACATCCGTTGCCCACCCGCATCGATGGTCCCTGCCAGCGGTCAGAGGACGAGGACGGGAGCGGCGCCGCGTCTCGAGCACCCAGTTCCCAGCAGGGGCGGCCAGACCGGGTGTCCTCAGCACCCTGATGTCCGGCCGGCTGCCGTCAGCCCTTCTCGTCCGCAGCCCCGGCCCGGGCTGGGCTCGCCAACTCCGGAGGAGCGCGGCGAGCCGGCGATGGAGGGCGCGCCGGCTCCGCCAGCGGGCAGCCTGCCCCGGCGCCGGCGAGCCGAGCTCCGGGACAGCGGCCGCGGACCTGAGGTGGCGGAGGGATGCCCGGCGGGTCCCGATTCGGGTAGAGCTCTCTGCGTCCCCCGCTCACCCATACTCCCACCTCGCTCCGCACCGCCGCTCCCCGCTGCATCGGCGGCTCCGCGCTCCTGCCTACCGCAGGCGGCTTCGCGGAGCGCGGGAGCCGGCTGGATGCAGCGATGCGCGCGGCAGGGGCGCCCGGTGCGGGCCAGGAAAGCCCGGGGAGAGCCCCGCCGGGCGAGTGCGAGCCCCGCCGGCTCCGGGAGTGGCCCCGCGCTGCCTGGGCTTCCGGGCGGCCGGGACGGGAGGCGACAACTTACCCGGAGCGCGCCGGAGAGCGAGAGCAGCACGAGGAGCACGCCCGAGCCCGCGGTCATCTTCCCCGCCGCGCCGCGCCCCGGCGCCCGCCCGATGCCCGGCGCCCGGCGCCCGCTCCCCGCAGCCGTCCGGATCACGCTGCTCTGATAGCCGCCGCCGCCGTTCGAGCGGGCCGGGCGCCTCCGGCCAGGCTGCGCCGCCGCGACCGCCGCCAGGCTCCGGGAGCGAGGCCAAGTCCGGCGGGCGGCGCGCTCCCTCGGGCCGGTGCGTCCGCCGGCCTCGCAGCCGCCCGCGCCTCTGTTCCGCGCGCTCGGAACTGCAGGTGAAGCCGCGCGGCAGCCCCGCGGAGGCCCCGCCCCGCCGCCCGGCCCCTGCGCTCGCTCGCTCGGCCTGACGCGGGCCTTAAAGGCGCCGCGCCCCGAGCGCCTCACCCGCGCCCCTCACGTGCCCGCCCAAGCCTCCTGCCCCAAGGTACCACCTAGCTCGGACAGTGCATCAGGAGCCCCGTTTAGCGCATTAGGAGCCCCGGTCAGCCAAAGGGGCCGAGGACATAAAGTCTACAGAGAAAAAGGTGGGGGCGGGGGAGGCTGCTGAGATCTGAACGAGGCAGGGTCGTTCCAGCTCCCAAACCATGGGAAAGCTTTCTGGATCCGCACGGGGACCCTCTGCTGCCTTCATCCAGCTTGAGGCCTGAGCCCACAGGAGGCTGGGAACGCCCATCAGTCTTGTACTTTTCGGGTGTCTTCCCGCTAACCCAGACCCACCTCCTGGCCTCGCAAAGTCTTTGGCCTCTCAAGAGTTAGCCTTGAGACCCAAGTGGATTTGAAAAGCACAGAGGGAGGGGCTCCAGGCTGCATAGACCCCCACGGTGAGGAAAAGCTCCAGGTCCGGGCCCTGGTTGTGATATACCCATCAGGACCAAGGAAGGGGCCTGTGCGTGCATCAAAATACCTGGTTAGGCCTGAGAAGCCAAAAAAGACGGCGGACTTGAGAAGGTAAGGCGGAAATTCCCTCACAGCAGAGCTGTCAGGACGGTCAGCGGACCGGTTTGGGTGATTTCTGAACTGAGGGGACCTTTCTTTACGGGCTCATCAAGTGAACAAGGGTACAGCTTGAAAAGTGAGTAAATGTTTCTGCACATTCCCTTTCGGTTTGGAGATTTTAAGAAAAGTGGTTTTGTTTGCTCAGATATTGCAAATGTTCTTTGTCTTGGCTTGAAGGGCTCTGTGTCCAGAATACATTAGTTCTGGTTTAAGAAATACACTGCCAAGGAGGGGAAAGAAGATGGAGTGAACTGTTGAAACTTTCTTGGTGGCTCAGTGGGTAAAGAATCTGCTTGCAATGCGGGAGACCTGGGTTTGATCCCTCGGTTGGGAACATCCCCTGGAGGAGGGCATGGCCACCCACTCCAGTGATCTTTCCTGGAGAATCCTCATGGACAGAGGAGCCTGGCGGGCTGCAATTCGTGGGGTCGAAGAGTTGGGCACGACTGAACAACTAAGCAGAGCACACAGTTGAGCTCCAAGGTCAGAGCCGACTTGGACAGGAGAGCCGTCGCACAGCTCTCCCCCTCTCCTGGACCCTGGCATCTGGGCTGGGCAGCCTGCTAGTTAGCTTGCTGCTTTAAACTAAAGGAAGTCATATTATAGACAGCTTGAGAGGGGCAGGCAAGTTCTATATCTGAGAGCACGGGTCAACTTGTGGCTTCTTACCCAGGACCTGTGTCGCAGTTAAAGGGGACACCACATCAGTACCAGCCTGCCACACCTGGCCTGAGCCGACTGTCCCCAGCCTCTTGGGACAGGACCAGGGTACCTCTGGATGTGCCGAGTGTGCCCAACTCATCTTTATGCTCAGACTCAGCGCAAATCCTTTGTTGCCAGTGAGGTTTCATGGACAGAGCCACCCTCAGCCCTGTGCTCACACCTCTCAAACGCCCCTCTGATTCCCCCCTTACTCAGGGTGCTTCATCACTATAGGTGGTTCATAGAGGCCAGCTGCGGCCCTTGCTATTGTTCTGAAATGTCTGTCCCTAGGACCCGCCTTTGTCTCAGAAGGTCGGAGTGTGATGGAGATCATTCTCAGAAAAGGGCTCCAGAACCCAGCACTTGCTCTGCTGCGCTTCCCAAAACTGCTTAGTGCCAACACGAGTGCCAACTTAAATTAAAAAAGAAAGTGATATTGGCAGGGGTTGGGGGGTCCTGAGGCCCAAACACCAGAGGAAACACCTCCCCATCTCCTACTGCCGAGTGTTTCAGTCTTGAGTCTGCTGAAGGGTGTGCTGACTCGCAGACCCAACAGGTCCTTCCTGCCTCTAACCAGCCTTGAGGGAGGCACACATCAGGGGGCTCTGTGTGGATTAACTCACAGAGCCATCCTGACTCCAGTGTGGGGTCTGCTGTCATCCCTGTTGGTTGTTCCCCCAGGCAGGGGGAGGTGGGATGAGGCCAGACAGAGGCGGCAGGATCCAGTGTTCTCATCCCAGCCCTGCCTACCTGGCCTGGGTAGCATTCCCCCCCCAAACTCATTTGCTGGAGGAGCCCTGGTACACAACATAGGAAGTCTTATGGGAACTCACATGTTCGGGAATATGGTTTCAGAAACACTGCAGTAGCTGAAGCAGGTCCAGCAGAGAGCATTGGTTTATCAGACTTGCTGTGAACGAGGCAGAGAGGATCCACCGAGAGGGAGGAAAAGATGGGCTGAAGCACAGGCCAGTGAATTCCAGGTGACGATCCTCGAACCAGCAGCACCAACTCCCTATGGAGGCTTACAGACCCTTGAGCCACACCCCAGACCATTGAGTGGGAGTCTGCAGGGGAACCAAACCTCCCTTCACCCCTCCTGTCCTCAGATGATCTGGTTCAGCATCCTAGCAAGGCTCATGAAAAAAATGCTGATTCCTAGACTCCACCTAGGGCTTTCCTGGTGGCTCAGTCGGTAAAGACTGTGCCTGCAGTATGGAAGACCTGGGTTTGGTCCCATGGGTTGCGAAGATCCCCTAGAGGAGGAAATGGCAAGCCACTCCAGCATTCTTGCCTAGAGAATCCTGGGGACAGAGGAGCCTTGTGGGCTACAGACCACGGGGTGACAAGAGTTGGACACAACTTAGCAACTAAACTACCCCCAGGCCCCACCTGAGACTGATGACTTGGAACGTTGGGGAATGGAGCCTGGGGCCTGGCCTTTTTTTTTTTGGCCATGCTGGGTCTTCGTTGCTCTGCAGGTTTTCTTTAGTTGCGGCCTGCAGGGGCTACCCTCTAGTTGTGGTGCTAGGGCTTCTCACTGCAGTGGCTTCTCACTTGTTGTGGAGCACAGGCCCTCGGGCATGCGGGCTTCAGTAGTAGGAGGAGGAGCCTGGGCTTAGCTTATGCCCCATGTGGGATCTTCCCCGACCAGGGACTGAACCCATGTCCCCCGCATTGGCAGCCGGATTCTTAACCACCGGACCACCGGGATGGGGACCTGGCCTTTTAACAGCCTCTTGGATTACTTGAGCCCTAGTGTTTAGAAACCCTCATGTATCCCATGCACCATATGCATCTCCTGGAAGCTCATATAAATGCTCCATCCTGGACTGCACACTGGACCTACTGAATCTGCGCGTTACAGGACAGAGCGGGGCGGTGGGGGGAGGCCAGGGGGGAGGTTGGAGACACAGCCTGCCCTGAGGGGGAACTCCAGCCAGTTCCACTCTGGCCAGCTGGCTGAGCCCACCTGGAGTAGGAGCTATGCCCTCAGGCTTCTGGGTAAAGAACCCTGGAGAAGAGTGTGCTTTTGTTTCTAAGAGAGATTATGAGAATTCCCTGGGGAGGGTAGCTTGTAAGTGAAGGTCCCCTCTTGACTGCGGTGAGGCTATCGATGGTCTCGAAGACACCTCTCTCCCACTTGTTGAGGATGCTTGCGGAAAGGTCAGCTTCGGAAGCCAATTGAATGCTTGCATGGGGACTGTTTCCCTGCCTTGTTGTCTAATGTTAATTTGTTTTTCCTCCATTTATCCTTATAGGCACTTCAGTGTTAGACAAAAAGCTGTTTTGTAAAGAAAGCAGGGAGAAGTTAGCAAAAGGCGGGTCCCCAGAATAAAGCAGTATCTTTGCGGAGGACTGAAGATGTTTGGGCACTACAGAAACGAGTGCGATCAGCCTGCCACCTGCTCAAGGAAATCTCCCCGCATGGAAGCCAGAACAATTGTAAAGGAAAAAGCAAGAAACAGACAGGCCAGCACAAGGAACCTCCACCTTCAAGTCCACGGAGGTTAACCCTGGAGCCTGCTGACAGGGAAGAAAGAGGAAGACTGCTGTTATTACTGCTTTTGTTTTCACTGATGTTATCTCTCTCCCTTAACACGCACTGATATTCAGGGTGGGCCAGGTGGCCCACTGGGGGCTTTCGAACTTTATCTCCTGTAATCCTCATGAAAGGAGGAGGTGGTCTTTCCCACCTGTCACAGATGTGGGCAAGCCTGTCCAGGGTCACAGCTGGGGGTGGGGGTGGGGTGGCCAGGCTGCAGTTCCACTCCAGGCAGTGGACAGAAGCCAGTGAGACGATCTGGCGGCTCTCGGGGCAGGAACCCCAGGAGGAAAGGTGCAGAGGTCCTTTTGTCCCTTTCCAGCCGCACCCCATCTTCTTCCTTTTCCAGCCTTGGGCTCAGTCATGTCAACCCCCACCCCGCCTACTGCCTGCCCCCTCCCCCTCAGCAACCTGGTCTCTGGCGCCACCAGGAGCTCAGGCATCCTTCCAGGCTCCTGGGCCTGTGTCCCCACCATGCCCTCTGTCTGGACCCCATCAGCCTTTGTGTGGGAGGTCAGCCTTTCTTCAGGGGTGAGGGGCTGGCTCTGGCTTCCCTCTGGCTTCGCACACACCTCATGCTGTCTCACTGTCATGAAGCTGTTTTCTGTGTGCTCCCCGCTCACAGGGCACTCTAAGAGCCTGAGGGCAGGGGCCCAATGGAGTCATTCCTCCCCATGTCGCCCAGGGTCCTGTCCCCAGGGCTTGGATGAATGAAGCAGTGATGACAATTGGCTTGAATCAGCAGCTCTCCTGAGCCCCTGGGTGCCTTCCTATATGCCCCCATTAGACAGAGGGGAAAACTGAGGCCTGGAGCAAGCAGAGGACTTGAACCACCTCCCACTTAGCCAGGACCTTTTGCACCTGATTCTCAGTTTATCTCATGTCTACAGTGGGGTGGGGGCACCTCTACCTGACCCTTGGCTCTCCCCAGCCCTGGACCAGCTTCAGGAAATTTCTGAAAAAGCAAACGTTGCAGCGGATGATGGGAAATCTGGGAGGGATGTTGCTCCTCCTGGGCAACCTCGGAGGAGAGGGGAGGCTCCTGTGATGCTGCACCTGAACCCTCACATTACCAACTCCTGGTAATGCGAACGTGGGTGATTTCTTTCATCTCATAAACTCCAGGCAGAAGAAGGAGAATTGGGGCCAGAGGAGGTGGTCCAGCAGAAAGGTGCAGGCAGCAAGGAGTCTGGAGGTTGGGTGGGGGAGGGGCTGCAGGGAGGATGATAGAAACAAATGTCCGAGGAGAGGAAACCGATTAAATGGTAAAATAGATAATATGAGATTCAAGGGGAAGGAGAAAACGGGGGAGATGTTGGAAATATGAGTAGACTGAGAGGGGCAATAAAACACGAGAGACCAAGGAAATGGAAAGGAAATGGGAAATGGCTTTACAAGTTAAAGCATCTGCCTGGAGTTATGAGCCTCTCTGAACTGGAGGGTATCCTGTTGGCTTCAGCCTGTCTGGGCTCTCGGGGGGACTGGCTTCCGCCTACAGTCACTGGTCAGATCCTTTCAAGCTATATTTAACCTGGTTTTATTATTGAACTTTGAGGGGTTACCACTGATCACTTTCTCTGGAATACCAGCAAGTCTGTCAAAAGGTGCCTGTATTTCTTGTGGGGATAGTGACAGCCCTGGTCAACTCTGCGCAGATGTGGGGAGATGTCCCTCGGAGGCGCCCCCCTCGCCCCCCCACCCCACTGCAGACACCCTGCTGAGTGTGGGGGACCTGGGACACTGTCCTCTCCTCAGGGAGCCAGCCCTCCACTCGTCTTCCCTTCTGGGTCTGTATCTGAAGCTTTGATGGAAAGGAGGCTGCAGAGGCAGATGGATGAACCACCTGCCCCCCAAAACACGACCTCCATTAGAGACGTACTTCTTTGGTGTAAAGCCAGATTCTCACACTTTAGGTAAGCCATCGAACCTCCTGACAAGAGTCTTAAAATATGGGTGGTGGGTGGACCCCAGCCAGCCCCAGAGATTCCCTTCTAGTGAATATCAGGTACTCTGCTCGCCACTTCCCCAGCTAGGTAAGGCATGAGACCACTTCCGAATGTTTCCATCTTGAAGGATTTACTGTGGCTTCATTTGGTTCCCATGGGTTGGCCAAACAACTGCCTGATTTGAGGGAGGGAAATGTGGCCAGGGGTCTAGAGGTGGCAGGGAGGTCACCTGTTCAGATGGGTATAGCGGGGGATTCTCAGAATGACTGGGAGCGTCTCAGGGCTGCTGGGCTTTGTGTGTGCAATGGGAAGAGGCCTGAAAAGAAAGAAAGGGTGGGATAGTACAGGCATGGTCACGGGTCTACTCAGCAGGCAACTCAGCTCTAAAGCTAAACTCTGTAGACTTGATCCATAGGAAGAAGGCTCCTAGGACTGGTCACCAGCTGTTCATAGGAAAGACAGGTGCTGGGTGGATGGTGGAGGTGGCACTGGAATCAGACAGGATGTAGTCTTTCCGACTGGCTTCTTTCACTTGGCAACATGCATTCACATTCATGTTTCCCCCATATCTTTTTATCACCAGATTAGCCGTGCCAGGTCATTCAGTGGTAAAGAATCTGCCAATGTGGAGACGTGAGTTTGACCCCTGGATCGGGAAGATCCTCTGGAGGAAGAAATGGCAACCCCCTCCAGTGTTCTTGTTTGGAAAATCCCACGGACAGAGGAGCCTGGTGGGCTACAGTCCATGGGGTCACAAAAGAGTCAGACAAAACTGAGTGACTGAGCGTGCAACACTCTATTGTACGGCTGAAGGACCTTCGTGGACGTCACATGGAGCAGAATTCCTGTTTGAATTCCTGACCTGCAAAACTGTGAGGTCCACTCTGAGGTGGATGACTTAACACACTGAGCCGTGGGTGACTTGTTACTCAGTAGTGGTTAGCTGACTGTTACACACCTGCTGTGGAGGCAGGGAGACTGCCTCCAATGCTGGCTCACTTAGCTGCTCGTGGGTGAGACACACCCACACTTCCATGGCTCGTGATGCGCGTGAGCTCGCAGGCTGTGCTGTGGGGGAGGGAGAAGGGGACAGCCCACAGAGGACAGCCAGTCCGAGACAGCCAAGTCAGCCCGGCCTCTCGGCCCCTCAGCCATAATCACGAGGCTTGGACCCTGGATGTCCGACCGTGCCCCTAATGAGGTCTGTGTTCCTCGTGCAGCTGGAAGGAAGTGGCCGTTCTCAGGAGGCCTCAGCTCAGCATGCCAGCAGCCCTTTCACGCCTGCCCTTCACATATGGAAGGCGTTATTCTGACCACACTCTTGTTTGCAGGGGAAGCAAAATGGGAGTTGGGCATCTTAGCTCACGTCTTCTCCAACCACAGAAGGAGACAGGCAGGAGGTGGGGAAAAACCCCCAAAAGAGTGAAATAGCGCATTTCAAGAGAATAAATACTGGTTACATGTCCCTCCTTGGGACTCTGCCCTGAGCGGCCTGGGATAAGGTCCCTGGGTTCCTGGGAGACAAGGGTCAGCTGTGGTGAGTGGGACCTAAAGCAAGAACAGAGGAAACTGGGGACATTCGTTGCTGGTTGTTGCTCCGTGCATAGACATGTGCTCCAGAGAGGAAAATCTGTTGGGGAAAGTGGGCATAGAGAGTCTTTATGTAGGAACCAAGCCAGGGATGTGTTTCTATCCTTCTGAAACGCCCTGCTTCCTTAACATCAGAGGCCAGACCCCATGACACTGGCCCCAGCCCCTGCGGAGTGACCTCTGATTGAAGGGGCGACCTCTGGGAGGCTGGCTACCCAATAGTCCAGTTGCACAGTTGAGGAAGGAAACCTTCCAAGCGTGACTTTGTGGAGGTGATTTGTCCCAATAGCTGCCTCTATAAGCTATAGTGAAAACTATGGTTTTCTCCAGTAGTCATGTACAGATGTGAGAGTTGGACCATAAAGAGGGCTGAATGCCAAAGAATTGATGCTTCTGAACTGTGGTGCTGGAGAAGACTCTTGAGTCCCCTGGACAGCAAGGAGATCAAACCACTGGATCCTAAAGGAAGTCAACCCTGAATTTTCATTGGAAGGACTGATGATAAAGCTGAAGCTCCAATACTTTGGCCACCTGATACAAAGAGCCAACTTATTGGAAAAGACTCTGACATTGGGAAAAATTGAGGGCAGGAGAAGTGGGCGATAGAGAATTAGATGGTTGGATGGCATCACCAACTCAATGTACATGAGTTTGAGCAAACTCAGGGAGATAGTGAAGGACAGGGAATCCTGGTGCACTGCAGTCCATGGGGCTGCAAAGAGTCAGACATGACTTAGGGACTGAACAACACAAAAACCACATTAGCAGAAGTAAGGGTAAAAAAAAAACCACACATGATTATTATCTGTAGATTTGGAGAAAGTGGTTGACAAAATTCAAGACCCTTTTATGATAAAAATTCCCAGGAAACTAGGAATAAAAAGAAACCCTCTCAACATAATAAAGGCCATATATAAAAAGCACACAGCTAACATCATACTCAAGGGTGAAAAACTGAAACTTTTCCTTCACAATCAGGAACAAGACAAAGATGCCCACTCTCATCACTTCCATTCAACACAGCGCTGGAAGTCCTGGCCGGAGCCACTGGGCAAGAAAAAAAAGAAAAACTATCCCAGTGGGAGAGGAAGAAGTAAAGTTATCTCTGTCTGTACATAACATGATTTTACCTGTAGAAAACTGTGAAGACTTCACACACACATGAACCATGTTAGAATGAATAATTCAGTAAACTTGCAGGGTTGAAAAAACCCAACGTACAGAAATAAGTAGAGACCATCTTTAAATTAACTGTCTGCCCCTTAGTTTCTGTCTCAGGCTCTGCTTTCAGGGAATCCAGCTGAGACTAGAGGACACAGACCTGGTCCACGTGGATGTTCAGTGGGACCTCCTCCCTCGTGGCGTCTCTGCATCGGGAGAGACTGGCCCTGTGTCTTCCACAACGACAATAGACTCTGCAAAACCATGTTGCTGGCTGCACTGAAACTCATTAAAAGTGCGGCAGAGGCAAACAGAAAGTTTAAGCCACATTTATATAAGTTAAAAGTCCAAATCCAGGTTTACTAACCACTCAGTTGACATTGTGGCTTCCCGTGTGGCTCAGTGGTAAAGAATTCACCTGCCAATGAAGAAGATGCAGGAGGTGTAGTTTCAATCCCTGGGTCAAGAAGGTGCCCTGGAGTAGGAAATGACAACCCACTCCAGCATTCTTGCCTGGGAAATCCTATGGACAGAGGAGCCTAGTGGGCTACAGTCTGTGGGGTGGCAAAGAGTTGGACATGCCATCTGACACTGGGCCTCTTACATTCTAGGCTCATCTCAATCAAGGAAATCTTCCATTCATCAGGAGACACAGGCCTCCAGCCCAGCTGGCATTTTTTACTGTAATGAGAAACCCAAATATTTTCCGAGCTCTGGCTGATTCCCTGAGGTTAGAACAGAGTCAGGCCTGGAGCTTCCTGTGTCACAAGATTCGAGACAAACCTGCCACAGCTAGGGGCCTATTTGTGGTGCCTTCTGTGTAATTATGTGTGCTTATTTACATAGATTTTCCTGTTGTGTTCAAAATGTCATGAACTCCAGCTATGTAAAAAAGAGTAACATTAGTAGTTCAACTTAAGTGTATTCACTCATAGAGTTCATACATGCTTCCTCTGTTGGGAGAATGGGGCCAGTGGCAGCCTGCTGGGCTGAGAGTTCAGTCATCTGCCCGTTTCTCCGAATCCAAGGTCAGGAGCTGGGAGAGTTGGAAATAAAATCTACAGGCTAGGATGGGCTTCCCCATTACTCAAATGGTAAAGAATCTGCCTGCAATGCAGAAAACCCAGATTTGATCCCATAATTTGGAGAAAGAAATGGCAACCCATTCTAATATTCTTGCCTAGGGAATCCCATGGACAGAGGAACCTGGCAGGCTACAGTCCTTGGAGTCGCAGAGTCAGAGGCAATTGAGCAACCAACACTTTCACTTTCTTCAGAGGCTATTGGAGTGTTGGGTTACCTCTGAAGCAAGAGAAAGTGGGTTGGGGATAAGAGAGGAATAGGTGATCACAGTTGCAAAGAAAAGACCTTGGAGAAAACCTGCTTCCCCTTTTCATTTTAAAATAATGCATTTCTTCCATATACACTGATCCTTTTTCATCTGACTGCCTGAGAGGTTGGATTTACAAACAATAGCACTTGAAAGAATCCTAAAACTATAAGAATTTTGAATCAGACTCTCATGGTTGCAAGGAAATTAAAACAATAGCAAAGGGTTGGGGAAATTCTGATGCTTGGTGATTGGGTTCTAAGCTGTATTATCAGAGTATTGTTTTTTAATCAGAAGTGAGTGAATCCCAAGTCATACTGGCTCATGTTTAAGAAAAATATGTGTTGGCTCAGGTAACTCATAAACCAAGACATAAATGGCTTCAGGCATGGCTGGATCCAGGTGCTGGATAGTCTTTGCTTGACCACTGGGCTTTGTCCCCTCTGTACTGTACATACAACTTCATTCTGAAAGAGGCTTCCTCTTAGTAGCAAGATGTTTACTGTTTATGTTAGCAGCTCAATGTGTATGCCCTGCCTTTCCAGTAATACAGCAGCGAGAATCCTACAATGAACCCCATTGGACCAAGCTGGTATCTTAGCTCCCTGAACTAGTCATTGTGCCAGGGTGACTCAATACTCTGATTGGCCAGGTCTGGGTCACATGGCCACGTGGAGGCAGGGGTATCTGAATCTCACTGATGGGAAAATTACCTCCAGTGAACACTGAAAGTCTGTTACCAGGAGAAGAGGGGTAGATGCTGGAAACGGGGGACCCAGACACCCATAGAACAGTAGCTCTGAGCCCAAGTGCTCAGGCCAGGGCCTCAGTCCTTCCCTCACAACCCAAGGCAGCCCTTACCACATAGGTGTGTCCGCTGTGAGTATATATACGAGTATATCTATGGGGTAAATGTCAGGGTACAGGTTCTAGGGGTCAAAAGGTCCATATATTTGTAAAATAGGTCCATTTTGCTCTTTTCAGTTGCAGCCCTAAAATAAAAAAATAAATAAAAGACTTGCTTTAAGCAAGCAGCTTGCATCTCTGGCCAGAACCAGTTTAAGTATTCAGACTGCGGCACTGAGGACCATCCTTGTGACAGTGACTCCGGGCCGCCCTGGGGCAGCGTGGAGGGGTGCACCCCTGCCTCCCCCGAGCTCTGTGACTTCTGCTGCCCCATCCCCTCTGCCCAGGCAGCCCAGCAGCATGCACGCCCCTCCTACAGGGCAGAGAGCTTTCAGCTTAGATCACTGAGCAGCGACCAGCGGAGAGGGCGGCGTGGAGGTGTCTCTTCTAAATCAATAGGAAGATGACGTGTGAGACTTTTCACCTTCACAGGGTGCGGCTCCAACAGAGCGGAGCGAGCAGTAACGCCAAGACTAAATGGAATTTCAGGGGTGACGGAGGTGGGGGCCCGGGGGTGGCATAAATTCACACGCATTGCAGAAAATATCGCCTGGCTCTAAAGCACTTGGCGCGGGGCCAGGAGACGAGCAGACTGGCTTCGTGTTTACCCAGCATGCTTCAGTAGACTTTCAATCTATTTACAGGTATGCATGACAAACTGCCTTGAATGTGTGAGTTATCGGTTCTGCTATAAATGAAATTAATAATACGAGGTGGAGGAGGTGTAGTAATAGCACATCGCTGAAACCGGCTAAGCTCGGAGACCAGAGATTAGTTTTCAAGAGACAGAGATTTCTAACAACCGCCTTGTACCGCCAATTGACCCCAATGCCCTGGGGCTACCTGGCTAGGAAGAGGAGAGAGTGTTTCTGCAGGTGGTTAGTTTGAGTTGATACTTCCAGGAGGGGAAGTTATCAGACAAAATTACATCCCTCCATCCCGTCTTCTGGCCAAGGAGGCTGACATGAAACCACGAGGCTGCCCCTCATTTACAGATGGAAAAACTTAGGCACGGCGTCCATGGGCACAGCTCCTGCCTCTCAGAAGTGACAATGCGAGGGGCTGGTGATCCTGAGCTGTCACGTGAGAATAGCCACACGGCTGTGCTTCTAGCAGCCCTCAGGGGTCTGATGCTTGTCCACAGCTACATTTGAGCTTTGTGAGATTTGAGGAGCTCTCCAGTCTCATTCAGCATCAATACCTCGTTACCCTTACAGTGCCAGGGGAGGCTCCTGCCCCACCACCAGGCGGATGGTCTGCCTGGGTCCTTGAGCGTACACATTGTAAATAACCTTCCCACAGTTCAGGGCATGCATGCATGCTTGGTTGTATCTGTTTTCTGACCCCATGGACTGTAGTCCCTGCTAGGCTCTTCTGTCTGTGGGATTCTTCAGGCTAGATTACTGGAGTGGGTTGCCATGCCCTCCAGGGAATCTTCCTGACCCATGGATCAAACCCGCATCTCCTGTGCTGGCAGGTGGATTCTTTACTACTGAGGAGGCAGATGATGCTCAGAGATGGACAAGTCTCTCCCTGTGAGCTCGGGGCAGACAGGACACACATCCAGTGATCTTTGCTCACCAAACACTGAAGATCTGCAGAAAATTCTTACAGCAGGTAGAAATAGGGATTGGCGAAGGTGATGTTTGTTTTCCTGAAACATGCAAACTCACGCGATTCTGTGTTCTCTCTGGGCAACTTTTTCCCCATTCATCAAAATATGAGATCTGAATAGTTCACCCCAAACTCATATCCAATCATGTAAAACCTCCCTGAGATTGATGAGGGTGAAAAGTAACGAGTCTGCCAATCTCTGGGTTTCCTGTGGTTCTGGGCAAACACAAATTAGGACGAACAGAAAGTGGGAGGTAGGGCGCGGCCCAGCCCTAGTTACACTGCCTCTCCCCGCTCTGCTGGCACACAGGAAGGCCTCCCATTTATTTGTCAGAGGCCAGAACACTTTATAATTATTGAAATAAAGCCGTGGTTTGAAAGTGATGTCAAGTTGCTGGCAGCGTAATGATGCTGCGGCCGACATGCTGTCAAACAGCAGCTGTGAGGGTGCAGGCCTGGCGGGGCCTTTGTTTTGGTGCTTACTGGGCACCCATCTCTGTCAGACCCTTCAGCAGGCAGCATTTATTTGGGGAAGATGTACTCTTTATGAGCAGTCAGAGATCCTCAGACAGGATAGAGTTGGGCTGCACCCTCAGTTTCCCCTGTCTTTGGAACTCAGTGACCTACTCACTTGATGTCAAAGTTGCTGAAGGCCACTCAGAGTGAATTGAGCTGGTGTGGGCTCCACTGACCTGAGCTGACCTGGATTTGGCCTGAGTTTGACCATTCACTCCCTCCAAATCCAGCCTCCCTTGAGGCTTCTTTAAAAATATATGCTTATCTGTTTGGCCGTGCCAGGTCTTAGTTGTGGGATCTAGTTTCCCTGATCAGGGATTGAACTCAGGCTGCCTGCATTGAGGGCACGGGGTCGTGGCCATGCAGCACCAGGGAGGTCCCTCCCTTGAGGCTTCATGGACTGGGTGTTTCTCCTGGGGCTTCACACCTTCTCTGAATGCACTCAGGGAAGCTTTCGGGTTGGGCGTGGGAGATGCCAGGGGCTCCTCCCGGGCAGCTGGGATGAATATGAATCCGAGGGCCATGAGTCCAACACTGAGGGCTGGGACTGGGACCAGGTGAGGCCAGGGAGGTGCCCAGGGTGCAGGTGTGTGGCACCCCTCACTCCCGGGCTCTGAAAGTGCAGACTTGCATGCTGGGGGGCAAATGCTGGGGGGCCTCCTGGCACCTGCCTCGGAAGTGATGAGTGATGAGTTTCTCACTGTCAGGAGAGTTGGAACGTGCACACACACACCCCACTGCTCACTACTGTGAATCTTGGTTCATGCTGCCCTGTGATGCAGTGAGAAAGGAGGCTGTTGGTGAGTCAGGACCTGAGCTCCAACTCCTCACTCACTAGAGACCCTACTCAATCAGTGACAGCATCACAATCACTCAGCATCACAAGGATAACTTCAGTCCAGACCTGGTCCATTCAGCCTGGAGGTGGCTCGTCCCAGCCCCTGGGGTTGCCACACAGGACCTCAATGAAAGCATCCTCCCCAAGTCCTGGAGCCTCACCAGACTGGGCAGCAGGGTGTGCCGGGGGCTCTCAGCCACTAAGTGGCGCAATGTGCAGTTCGACTGGGTCTGGAGGGGCTGCCCGGCCTGGCAGGGGTCAGAGGTTTGGGCATCATCATCAGACCAGCAGAGATGGTCCCAGTCAGGCCAGACAGGAGGCGGCAGGAGGAAGTTCTCAAAGGAAATGAAGATGCATGAGATGCACAGAGGTGCGGGTTGCAGGGAAACTGAGCAGAGGAAGGAATTCACTTGCAAAAAGCGGCGAAGGGCAAATAAAGTGCAGAGATGGTGAGGCCCCAGTACGAGGCCTTTGGTTTTTATCTCCAGGAAGTGAGAAGAAAACAGAACAGTTCACGTTTCACAAAGCTCAGGCGCGTGGGAATGAAACATCTTTCCTTCTCGTGGAGGGAACAATGCCTCTGCTTCCAGCATTGTCAAGAAACGGCAGAGGGCTGACCTCAGATTGGGGCCGAGGCTATTTTCTCACTCGGTTGCTCTGTATATTTTGTGTCTGTTCCATCAGCTGAGGCCCTGGCACTGCATGGAGATCAGTGAGGCCGTGTCTGCACAGCATCCAGCCAGGATGGAGCCCAGGACCTACAGTGAAGCCAGGGCTGCAGAGGCTGAGGCAGAAGGTTCTCCTCGGCTCCACTCACAGGGAATAACTGACCCGAAAATCTGCAACTGTTACAGAGAACTCTGCAATAAGCCTGCTGTCTCCACAATCAGGACTGAAGGCCTTCCTCGTATCATGAATTCTACATTGTGTGTTTTGAGGCATATAGACCCTTCCTTTAAAAACTTTTTACTTTTTTTTTTTTTTTTTCTTTTTAAACTTCCTTTCTGAATTGTAGCTTAACTCACAGGAAGTACTCACTGGAGCAAGCACTTCTCATACAATATCTCATTTAACCCTCCAGTCCTGCAGTGTAGACACGCCCACTGCCTCCATTTTGCAGGAGTGAATGTGGGCGGTCCAAACTACTGGGGCAGCCCAGTGACAGAGCTGTGTTAGCTTTCTTCTGGATGCTGGAGAAAATTACCACAAATGCTCCGCCGGTGGCTCAGATGGTAATCTGCCTGCGGTGCAGGAGACATGGGTTCGATCCCTGGGTGGGAAAGATCCCCTGGAGGAGGAAATGGCAACTCACTCCAGTATTCTTGTCTGGGGAATTCCATGAACAGAGGAGCCTGGCAGGCTACAGTCCATGGGGTCGCAAAGAGTCGCACATAACTAAGCGACTAACATTTTTTTAAACAATGAGATGTGTTATCTCACAGTCTGGAGGTCAAAGTCTGATATCGTTCTCACGGGGCTAAGATCAAGGTGTCCACGTAGCTGTGTCCTCCTGGAGACTCCAGGGGAGAGTCCACTTCCTGGCCTTTTCCAGCTCCTCAAGGCACCTGCATTCCTTGGTTCCTGGTCCCCTTCTCCAACTTCGTACCCATCAGCAGTGGGTCAAATCTTTCTATACCGTCCGTCACTCCCTCTATCACCGCATCTCTCTGCGACCACAGTGAAGGCTGGTGCTCTGCTCTCAAAGAACCACGACCTTGGGTTCACCCATATAATCAGGATCATCTCGCAGCTCAAGGTTTGCAATCGTTTAAAAAAAAATCATTTTATTTATTTTTGGCTGTGCTGGGTCTTCGTTTCTATGCATGGGCTCCTCTCTGGCTGCTGTGTGGAAGCTTCTCTTGTTGCAGAGCACGGGCTCTAGAGCACAGGCTCCATAGCTCTGGTGCACAAGAGCAGTAGCTCCTCAGCATGTGCGATCTTGCAGGAACAGGGATGGAGCCTGTATCTCCTGCATCAGTAGGCAAATTCTTCACTGCTGAGCCACCAGGGAAGCCCCAAGGTTCACAATCTTAATCACAACTGTAAAGCCCCCTTTTGCCATGGAAGGCAAATTCATAAGTTTGGGGCATTCCGATGTAGGCACGTTTGTGGGAACAGTATTCTGCTGCATGCAGGTGCCCACAGCTACCCGGAGTGGTCTGCACAAGCCTTTCAGCCATCATTTCTGATGGCGATTTCACTTCTGGTTCACTTCTCCTAATCTGCCTCTCTACCCCTTCCCATGGGCTTTTGAGAGTTTTCCAATTTCTAGCTGTAAAAATCATTGCCTCCATGTTAGATACTCCCCAAACAATGTTTTCCACATTCTGAACAGACACACACCCATTCAGAGCCCCTCACCATCCACCAGGGGACAGCTCACCTCTGCCAGAAATCAAAACCAAGAGCTGCAAGGTTGAGAGGGCTTCCCAGGGCCAGTTCTGAAAAAGACACCCCATCACTGATGTGCTCACTTGTCTGACCCACAAAATTGGTTCAGTACAGCCGGCCTGACTAGTGTGGTCATCTTATGCAGGAACTTTAGCCAGAATATTAACTCCCTTTTAAGGTAGTATCTGCCTGATCTGAGGTAATTTGCTCAGAATGTGTGTGAGATGGATTTTTAAACTGAAATTGATGTGTGGACCCTGAACGTGTTCTGAGCAGTGAGTAGCGAGATCCTACGGCTGGTGGACAGAGGGTCGATGGTGATCTGAACATGCACCCTCCTTCAGCTGAGTCCTGCTGTTTCCCTCGGCGGGTAGAGACTGTATGAAATGCTGACATGGAGAGAAGGGGCCACCACGGTGGGCCAGAGACAGCTTGGGCGGGACCGAGTGCACGCAGCCTGGCCGGAGCTCAGGAGCAGGTCCGCGTTGCCCCAAGTGTGAAGCAGACGCAGATTCCTGGGCCTCTCCCCGGGAAGTGTGGCTTCTGGCCGACGTGAAGCCCAGGGGATTCTTATATACAGGGAAACTACATAGCCTTCAGCTTTATCTTTTAAAAAATACTTACTTTATTGAAGTATGGTTAATTTACAAGTTTGTATTAATTTCTGTACGTACAGCAAAGTGACTCAGCTATGCTCATACATTCTTTTTCATATTCTTTCCCTTTATGATTTATCACAGGATATTGATTATATTTCCCTGTGCTGTTCAGTAGGACCTTGTTGTTTATCTGTTCTATATATACTAGCTTGCATCTGCTAAACCCAAACTCCCACTCCATCCCTCCCCCAACCCTCCATGCCCCTGGCAACCACAAGTCTGTTCTATGCCTCCATGAGTCTGTTTCTGTTCCATAGATACGTTCATTTGTAGCATGTGTTAGATTCCATGAGGTGAGGTTATATGGTATTTGTCTTTCTCTGACTTACTTCACTCCTTATGATAATCCCTAGGTCCATGCGTGTTGCTGCAAATGACAGTATTTTATCCTTTTTTATAGCCTTCAGCTCCATCTCTTTTAGGTGTACGTATTCTTGATCACTCTCCTGCAACCTGAGGATGCTGAATTCCACCTGTGGCTGCCTGGTGCCGATTTTTGCCATGAGCACACTAGGTTCTGGAGGTATAAAGGTGAAAAGGTTTCAGGAAAGATCAATCCTGCTGAGAGAGACATGCAAAGAAAATGCCCAGAGTGGTGTTCTGTGGGTCCCCTTTCATTCTTGCTCACACACACAGAAGGACATGCACACAGTATGAGTCCTTTTCCTTTGCACTGAGACACAGACACACAGAGAGACACAAACACAGACACAAGAATGGACACATGCAGACACACACAGATACACATGCAGATGCACAAACACTTACCCTCATTCATAAACTGTTTTGCTTTAACAGCTTAAACTCCTGCAGAAAAAAAACCCAAAGAATAAATTAATCCCTTGCAGTAACAGAATGGACTTGGCACACAAACTGCTCTCATATATTTGCCCACCTCGTGTTAGGATGAAGGATGTATCGTAATCAAAATGGACACAGCAGTGCTCACCTGCTAACACCCTGCGAGTCCCTTAATGTAAATAACCCACCAGACAGCCCGTGAGGTGGGAAGCACCTCAGTCTCGGAATGAGACACGTGAGCCTGGGGGACTGGTGTGGCCACAGTCAGACAGTAGGTGTGTGATTGAATAGCACTCACCCAGGCTATACCAGACTTTCCCCTCCTGGCCCCCTACAAGCTCATTGCTGGGCAGGGCACACATGCATCCCCCACAGGCTACAATGACCTCAGCTATGCTCCACACAGGGAGCTGTAACTTCTAAAGTTAGGCAGGTCACCCGCCAACCCCAAGAGACACAGTAGCCTAGGGCAGGCAGAGCCATTGTCCTGCCCGCCGCCCGGGAAAATGAACCAATGTTCTAGGATGCATCCTGCTCCTCCCCGCACCCAGGGAGTCACCTTCTTGGGCTCCTGGTGTCTTGTGAAGGGCTTGGCCCACCCCAGACACTCTATAAACGACAATCAAGTGAGCCATCTCTAGTACGTCATAGAGGGGTTGTTCCACTTGATGCCACTACACTGTCTTTAAAATGATCAAAATAGTAAATTTCAAACATACGATGGGGAGAAGGGCTTTGTGGTTACTAAAAATATCTTGGAAAAAATGTGGAATAGCCTCTTGTTGAATTCAAAGAAGTTGTATAATTTCTTTTAACCTACAGAATAATTCGCATGATTTTTGCCCCATAATACAGACCTAACTGATGACAGAGATGATAGCTGTAGGATTCACTTGGGGGCCCAGCATCCACTCCCCTCCTGGCCTTACTCCAGCTTCCTTCTGGGGAATTACCCTTACCCTCGTCACGTGGGGCTCTGGCAGGAGCAGACCCAGTGCCCACCTCCCACCCAGGAGGCCAGAGGGACAGGGCAACTGCCTCCTCCCTCCACCCTGGGCCATCGAAGGGCCTAGCCACATCTGAGTCCATCCACCTGCTCTCTGAGAATTCTGGCTTTTGAGCCCATGGCTTGAGGGCGGCAGGGATGGTGGGCCCCACCTGTGGGACCCTCCTCACGACTTTCAGGAGCTTCCTAAGTCTGCTTCTCTAGGTGCCTTCCTACTGGGAATGCTCCAGACCCCTCAGTCCCTGGAGTCCAATCCGACTGCATCTTTTTTTTAAATGAGTTTTTATTTATTCATTAGGCTTCATCGGGTCTTAGCTGCAGCACCTGGGATCTTCGTTAGCTCTAGCTGTGGCCTGTGGGCTTAGTCGCTCCATGGCACGTGGGATCTTAGTTTTCCGGACCAGGACCTGAACCTGCGTTCCCTGCATTGTAAGGCATATTCTTAACCACCGGACCACCTTAAAATTCCTTGGTGATGTTTTTAAAAAGTACTAATTCCCACAACCCCACCTCCACAGAAAGTATTATTTGCTAACTGACTCTTGTGATCTGGGTATTGGCATTTAAAAATCATCTCAGATGATCTAATATGTAGCCAGAGTAGAGACAACTGCTCCCAAAATAAATCCCTTCTCTTCCCCTTAAGGTGGTTGGAATCAATCTCTTGACTTGGAAGAACACTGTGGGTTATAGCGGTGTGCCCAGGAACATGCATTGAAAACTGGTATTTACCTACATGTAGGAGGCTGGCTGTCTCTTCATTTTCCCTTAGGAGTGATGAGTGTTGACTTCTTGCTGGAATTCACAGGATGCTATCTCCCTTCCCTGTGCAGCTGCCCCAGAGGATGTTCTCAGTGCCTGGGAGAGCATGTGGCCAGCTCGCGGTGTTTACCCACTGCCCTTTCCCTGGCTTATGAGCAGCCTCAGCCTTAGCTGAGCAAATATTTAAGAACTTCACACCCTGCTGGCACAGGCCTGGCTCCGAGAGATCACTTTTCAGTAGGATTGCCGATCCCCTGTGATCAATTCAATAACTTCACAGCAAGTATGAGGACTAGAATGTGAGTGTTCAGGGAACAAAGACAACATCCTCCAATTGAGTCTGATGGGACGGGGGGCGAGTGCAACTACTTCTGGCCATCCTGTAGCCAGGCCACAGCCTCTCAGGCTGTCATTTTCCTGGGAAGCCCAATCAGACAGCATCGTAAATAACACTTGTCAAATGTAGGGTTCTTACTATGAGGATCAAAATGCCGACACTGGCAAGTAAATCTATAAACCTTGTTTTCCTCGTTTAAAAATGTCATTCACTCTGGATTATGGTCTGGGTGGTCTGACGCATCAGGAGATGTTTGTGACTGCTAAAGTGAAGTTGAAAAATGTGAGCCTGGAATGGTCTTTATCATGCCATAGTGACAGTGGCCACGAGGCTCGTCATGGGATTCGAGGACGAGAGAAAAATCACCTCCCCCAGGGAGAAGAACCCAGGGAGCTGCACCTAGGACCCTCCCTTCTCAACAGACATCTGTCTACGTGTGGATTTGCTAACTCCAAAAAGTTCAATGGTCTTTCTTATTATGAGCAACATTTTAATTGATGGTTGTCATTAGCTCTTGTAGTAATTCCACATGTGCAACAAAAAGGCACCACACATGGGCCACCCTGGGGTATGCATTTCAGTTGAGGTACAATGTGTAATGCAAATTGACAGGTACAGTAGCTGAAGAAATAAATACAGGGCATACAGACTAAAGTTTTTGTTTTTTTTTTTAATGAGAGGGTGATGGATAGGTGAGCACATGTCTTCATGGAAGGATTATACATTAGGTCCTGGAGACTAGAATGAGCCTGATCATAAGGCTGACCACCCCAACCAAGGTCAACAGCTAGTGGTCAACTCCAAGGTCAATGTCATGGACACACTTTAGGTTCACACATGTTTCTTCAATTCTGTGCTGTCCAGTACAAGAGTCAGAGATGATTACTTAAGTTTAAATTAACTGAAACGAACCTAACTTTTATCTTCCTTGCTCTCACTGCACCAGCTGCTTGTCACCAGAGGCCACCGTATTGGATGGATCATGAATGGGACGTTCCAGCATGGCCAAGTTCTATTGGACAGAAAGGGTAAGCACTCCCAATCATGCTTTTTTATTGTCTCTTTGAATCTCTGCACTTTTATTTTCCATGACTGTAATAAAATGGGCAATTGCCAATGATGTGTTTATGTGTGTGCAAATTCTGGCCAAAGACCAGCCCCCCTGCCTACCCTGTGAGCTAATGATTATTGGCCAGTGGGCAGTTGGTGAATTGTACTTCTCTTTGCATGTTAAATGCTGCTTTAGTAGCCAAGCACCCCCATCAGCATTCTGTCATATTAATCTGTACAGCCGCGAGTCTGGTGGGGTGATAAAGTGCTCTCATGTTTATGCTTCTGTCCCACAGAATTTGAGGTAAATTCAAGGTCCCTTTGTAAGGTCCCTAAACAGGGACAAGGCAAGAAGTAGACCAACACTGGAGTATATGTTTCCCACACAGAACACTGACCCTGCAGTCTCCTCTCTCTGAGAGGAGCTGATTGGAGATCACTGGTACCATGGACATCACAGGGCAGTGGGCAGGTTGGCTGAAACGCAAGAGGTTCAAGCCATGCTCTTGAGATTCGTACTGTGAAGACCTGTGAACTTTGGTTGAATCGGCTAAATATCTATTTCCTCAGCTCTGAAGTCAAGCGTGTCCTCCCTTATAATCAGGCCCGGGTGAGGAGAGGTTGCAGGCGGAGAGAGTGCCTGGGGAGGGCTCAGCCCCTGGGGAACTGGTCTCTTCTTGTGTCCTGTGCTCTGACGGACGCAGGCCGTTTGTCGGTCAGCCTCTCTGGCTCTCCTGAAACGCTTTCTCTTTCGGTGTTGAAATGTCTGTGGTGAGGCAGCCGGGTCTCAGCGGCCTCTGAGGGAGCTGGCCCGCGGGCGGGGGCGTCTCCCTGGCGGTGGGTTGTCTGTCCAGTCGCTTCTGGGCGCTGCAGGGAGTTGTTCCAGGTAGCAGATGGCTTTGACCCCCCTGCTGCTCTAGCGCATCGCCGCACCGGGGCGCACGCGTGCTCAGCCATGCCCGAGTCTTTTCAGCCCTGGGCTGTAGCCCGCCAGGCCCTTCTGTCCATGGGGTTCTCCAGGAAAGAGTGCTGGGGGGGGTTGCCATGCCCGCCTTCAGGGGATCTTCCTGACCCAGGGGTTGAGCCCGCGTCTCCAGCAGCTCTTGCTTTGGCAAGCTGATTCTTTACCACTGAGCACCTGGGAAGCCCATACTTAAAAAGCCTGCTTATCATGTGTAGTTCTACAGGTTAGAAGCCTGACCTGGGTCTCGCGAGTCTAAAACCTGGGTGTGGAGAGGGCTACCTTTCTCTCTGAAGGCTCTTGGTGAAGATTGATTTTCTTGCCTTTCCCAGTTTCCAGAAGCCACCTGCATTCCTTGGCATGGGGCCCCTTCCTCCATCTTCAAAGCTGTCAGTGCGGGCTGAGCCCTCCCACTGTGGGGCTCAGGCCCTGCTTCTGCGGTTGGCATGGCGTGTCTCTTTCTCTGGCCCCGTCTCCCTCTCCACCTCTCTTTCTCTGGCCCCGTCTCCCTCTCCACCTCTCTTTCTCTAGCCCCGTCTCCCTCTCCACCTCTCTTTCTCTGGCCCCGTCTCCCTCTCCCACTGCTAAGGGCTGTGGTGATTACATTGAGGTCACTCAGATAACCCAAGACCCTCCCCTTCTCTTAAGGTCCCCGGATTAGCAATCTTAACTCCATTTGTACCCTTAATTTTTCTCTGCCCTGTACCCTAGCGTATTCATGGGATTGGGAGATTAGAATGTGGACATCTTGGAGGGGGTGCCATTATTCTGATAATGTCTTTGGGAGGGTGACATTATTCTAAGGGGGCAGTAAAAGACAAGCAAAAATCTCAGTGTTGCACTTTACAGTGTCACAGCTTTAATTGGAAAATGGACCATCCTGACATAAAAAGGTTGAGATATATCCCATTGTGTTTTTCCAGTTTCTTACTAATAGAGAGGAAGGTTGACAAATGAACCAACTGAGTCATGTTTCTTTTCTTCTCCAGAAACACATCATGATAATGCCTCCTCCAGTTGCTGGTCCTTTTGCCAGGCACGAAGAAGCAAGACCAAAGTGGGTGGTTAGGGTTTTCTCCTTTTTCTGAGCTAATGATCAAGGAAGGTTATGAATTCCCTCTCTTTCCTAAGGTATGTTCCAGATCTGCCCACTCTCCCTTCTGTACATTGGTGGCATTATACATGTGGTACCTTTATTAATTAATTCCTTAGCCTGGAACCTTCTGTAACAATTACATCATGGTTGATGACAAATCGCCTTTATTTAATGATACTAGTTTTCCAGTATGATAGTTAAGGAGATTATTTAATGAGGCTGAAGTCAATGTTACTTAACATTGCATTACTTAACATAACATTACAGCATTATTTAATAAAACAAATTTTAAAATGATGCTGGGGAATTAGGTGCATAACTCTCATTATTGTAAATGGTTGCTGCATACCTAATTCCTTGTTCAGTGCAGTCAAATCTTGCCTCCAGCCCCTCCTCCTATGGAAATGAGCTCACCAGCATCTGCACAGAACATACTGGGCCCAGGAATAAATAAATAACTGTGGCGATGTTTCTTTGTGTATGCAGAAGTAGCCCTGACCCGGGGAGCGGCAGTGCCTCAACATAGATTCAGTTTGACAATCAGCGGCGTTTAAGGGTCATTACCAAGGAAATGAGGTAAACATCTAATTAGTTTTTATTGACTTTCACACTCGGAATGTAAATCTTGGGAATAGGTAGGACGTATCGCTTTCTGGGGTCTCAGTCTGGCGATGATGTGTTTTAACAAGATGGTTTACTCCTCAGCTGGCAGCTATGTGCCCTCAGTCACTTCAGTTGTGTCCGACTTTTTGTGACCCCATGGAATGTAGCCCACCAGGCTCCTCTGCCCATGGGATTCTCCAGGCAAGAATACTGGAGTGGCTTGCCGTGCCCCGCTCCAGGGGATCTTCCTGACCCAGGGATTGAACCTGCATCTTCTGCAGTTCCTGCCTTGCAGGTGGATTCTTTACCGTTGAGCCATCAGGGAAGCCCACTACGATCATTACGTAAGTTCAATACACGTCTCTCTTTTCCACCCTGAGGCTTTGTCTTCTTTCTTATCCAAGTGTTCAGGAAGGTAGTGGTCTCTGCAGCTGGACACCATCTGGGTGCTGGTCGGAGCGGCTCTGGGCGTCCCCAGGGCATCCCCAAGGAGATGCAATGGAGACCTTGGCTTCCCCACAAAACAGGCCCAGAGGATGCATCACTCCCCAGATGGAAAGGTCAGAGTGTGTGGATGAAATGTGTTCTCTCTGTGAAGGATGAAGGGAGGGAGGAGAGTTTGTTTTCCAAATCCCAATTCCCAAATTCAGGAGGTATTTTTGAGCAATGTAAAGAAAATTGTCTCAGACTAAATAAAGGAAGCGCGATTTCATGCATTTGGAATCAGGCATGTGGAAGTCATTTCTTAAAGGCCCCACATACACGGTACACATTGTGCATAAAGAATTTCAGTTCAGCAGTGTGTTTACGAATATTTGCTGAGAGCTTCGTGTATGTATCCTGTTGTGGATGGTCCTGGGTATGCAGAACTTCATTGGCCAGTCTGGGAGAACTGTAAGTTACAGGTAAGTAAGTAAGAGGTCAAAGGTCAGAGACAGGAACAAAGTGCCGGATTCTTTACGACTGAACCACCTGGGAAGCCCGATTCTCAGGGCAGTTCAGTTCTGTTCAGTCGCTCAGTTGTGTCTGACTATGCAACCCCATGAATCACAACACCCCAGGCCTCCGTGTCCATCACCAACTCCCGGAGTTCACTCAGACTCACATCCATCAAGTCAGTGATGCCATCCAGCCATCTCATCCTGTCTCATCCTTCTCCTCCTGCCCCCAATCCCTCTCAGCATCAGAGTCTTTTCCAACGAGTCAACTCTTCGCATGAGGTGGCCAAAGTACTGGAGCTTCAGCTTCAGCTTCATTCCTTCCAAAGAAATCCCAGGGCTGATCTCCTTCAGAATGGACTGGTGGGATCTCATTGCAGTCCAAGGGACTCTCAAGAGTCTTCTCCAACATCACAGTTCAAAAGCATCAATTCTTCAGCGCTCAGCTTTCTTCACAGTCCAACTCTCACATCCATACATGACTACTGGAAAAACCATAGCCTTGACTAGACAGACCTTTGTTGGAAAACTAATGTTTTTGCTTTTCAATATGCTCTCTAGGTTGGTCATAACTTTTCTTCCAAGCAGTAAGTGTCTTTTAATTTCATGGCTACAGTCACCATCTGCACTGATTTTGGAGCCCCCCAAAATAAAGTCTGACACTGTTTCCACTGTTTCCCCATCTATTTCCCATGAAGTGATGGGACTGGATGCCATGATCTTCATTTTCTGAATGTTGAGCTTTAAGCCAACTTTTTCACTCTCCACTTTTACTTTCATCAAGAGNTGGGACCAGATGCTATGATCTTAGTTTCCTGAATGTTGAGCTTTAAGCCAACTTTTTCACTCTCCACTTTTACTTTCATCAAGAGGCTTTTTAGTTCCTCTTCACTTTCTGCCATAAGGGTGGTATCATCTGCATATCTGAAGTTATTGATATTTCTGCTGGCAATCTTGATTCCAGCTTGTGTTTCTTCCAGTCCAGCGTTTCTCATGATGGACCCTGCATAGAAGTTAAATAAGCAGGGTGACAATACACAGCCTTGATGTACTCCTTTTCCTATTTGGAACCAGTCTGTTGTTCCATGTCCAGTTCTAACTGTTGCTTCCTGACCTGCATACAGATTT
>SJYQ01004059.1:1565183-1584627 GCA_006410935.1 Redunca redunca
TGAACTCCGGGAGATGGTGATGGACGGGGAGGCCTGGCGTGCTGCGATTCATGGGGTCACAAAGAGTCGGACACGACTGAGCGACTGAACTGAACTGAACTGAATACATATGTACTCAGAGTTCTAAATCAAAGGAAAGAAGTAAAATTGTGGGGACAATAATTGTCTGTACAATGGCTAGAATTTTCCAGAACTGATGAAAGACACCAACTCACAGATTCAGCAAGTGCAATTAATTATCATCAGGATAAACACATTTTAAAAGCCCCCCACAATTCTAAGCACATTTTAGGGAAACTGTTGAAAACTAAAGATGAGATCAAATCAGTCAGTCCTAAAGGACATCTGTCCTAAATATTTATTGGAAGGACTGACTGATGCTGAAGCTGAAGCTCCATTAGTTTGGCCACCTGGTGTGAAGAACTGACCTATTAGAAGAAACCCTGATGCTGGGAAAGATTGAAGGCAGGAGGAGAAGGGGATGACAGAGGATGAGATGGTTGGATGGCATCACCGACTTGATGGACATGAGTTTGAGTAAGCTCTGGGATTTGGTGATGGACAGGGAAGCCTGTCGTGCTGCATGCAGTCCATGGAGTCGCAGAGTCGGATACAACTGAGTGATTGAACTGAACTGAACTGAAAGACAAGATACAATCTTTAAGCAACCAGAGAGAAAAGACAGATTGCTCATAGATTTATGACAATTAACAGGCAATTGATTGGCTTGTCCATCGTGACTGTACAAATTCTTCTTGACAATTTCCTACAATATACAAAAGGAATTGTCTTTTGCCTGTATTCCTTTAATCCACATTGAATTGGTTTTGCATATGATATGAGTTAGAGGTGTAATTTTTTTCTGCAGGAGAAGCCAATTGCTTGTCACCATTTATTGAAAGCTCCATCACTTGTCTATCTCCACTCTGGATTCCTACCTACCAAGTTTTTCCTGAAACATCCTTTGAAATTTTGCTTCCTGATCTTTCTGCTTTAAATGTCCCTTGCACCCAGAAAGACTGCATCATCAAGATTCACCTCAAATATGTTTCTTTTATGATTTCCCTTAATTCTTTAAAGAAATCAATTAATCCTTTAATCCTTCAGGCTACACAATATATAATCCATAAGTTATGTAAGTTATGTCATTGTATCACTTTTTACATCTTTAAAACCTATGTAGAATCATATCTTTGATGCCAGACATGGCAAGACTTGAATCTTAGCTCTGCCTCTTTCAAGCCACTAGGAATCTGAGTGAACCAGAAAAACATTATTGAATTTGAAAAAGATACCACTGTCTTCCCAGGCTCTGGGTTGGAGATCTGTATGTCAAAGGAACACGTTAACAAGAGTTAAGAATACAAAATATAGTGAGAGTTGGTGAGAAAGCAGAGAAAAGGGAACCCTTGTGATCTGTGGGTGGGAAAGTAAATTGGTTCGGCCACTGTGGAAAATAGCATGGAGTTTCCTCAAAAATTAAAAATAGAACTACCATATATTCTATCAATCCCGCTTCCGGGTATATATCCCAAAAAATGAAAATAGAATATCAAAGAGATACATGCACTCTGGTGTTTGTCTGTGTGCATGTTCAGTCATGCCTGACTCTTTGTGACCCCATGGACTGCAGCCCACCAGGCTCCTCTGTTCATGGGATTCTCCAGGCAAGAGTATTGAAGTGGGTTGCTGTCTTACTCCAGGGGATCTTCCTGATCCAGGAATTGAACCTACATCTCTGGGGACTCCAGCATTGTCAGGAAGGTTCTTTAATTGCTGCCTTATTTACAACAGCCAAAATATAGAGATGTCCTGTGTCCATCAACAGATGAGTGGATAAAGGAAATGTAATACCCATACACACACACACACACACACACACACAGAGAGAGAGAGAGAGAGAGAGAGAGAGAGAGAGGAATATTACTCAGTCATGAGAAAGAAGAACATCCTGCAATATGCTATAATATGGGTGAAACTTGGACACAAGTCAGACAGAAAAAGACAAATACTGTATGACATCACTTAAAGTGGAATCTGAAAGAGCCAAACTCATAAAAACAGAGTAAAGTGGTAGCTATTAGGGACAAGATGAGCGATAGGATAGATTTTGTGTCAGGGCACAAACTTGAAAGGAGTGGTAAACCAGTCCTAGAGATCCAAGGCACGATATAGTGAATACAGACAACAACATTGCATTAGAATAATCAAACTTAGATCTTAATTGTTCTTACCACTAAACAGATGATAATTATGGGACTTGATAGAGGAGTTAATTATCACTACAAGACAATTATAATACAGTGCAAGTGATCAAATTAACATGGACACCTTACATGTACACAGCAGTATATATCAAATATGTTTCAACTAAAACAACAAAAATAAGGCTCAGATGGTAAAGAATCAGCACAGAATCTGCCTGCAATGCAGGAGATGCGAGTTCAATCCCTGGGTCGGGAAGATCCCCTGGAGAGGGAATGACAACCACTCCAGTATTCTTGCCTGGAGATTCCCATGGACAGGGATGGGAGCCTGGTGGGCTACAGTCTATGGAGATGCAAAGAACTGGACATGACTCATCAGCTCACACCTTCACCTGTAAGTCTTACTAATACTGAACTGAAGCTTTCTGCCTGAGTTGTCAAAGGAATGAATGTTTTCAGTGTTATTCAGCATCCATAACTGCAGTACCAAAATTCACCCACATGCTCCCACTTGTGTAACTTCAGCGGCTTCCTGAAACCATGTGGGGTGTTTCTAAAAACTACCCACAAGGAGCCCATTCCCAGGCACCCAATGTTTCAGAGTTCTACACAGAGTACAGATTGTCTACACCCACCACAGCCTGTAATTCTGTGTGTATACATGGTGGTAATCGAGGATAGCTCAGTTTACAAGAAAATTCTCCACGTATTACAGGACCCCATTTAAATAAATTCAACAAGTGTTCCTTTCTTTTTTAAAAAAATTTATTTTTAATTTATTATTCATTTGGCTGCATCAGTTCTTAGTTGCAGCCCATGGACTTTGTGTTGTGGTGTGCAGGCTTCTCTAGTTGTGGAATGAGGGCTTGGGCTCAGTAGTTGTAGCTCTCAGGCTTAGTTGCCCCATGGCATGTGAGATCTTAGTTCCCTAACCAGGGATTGAACCCACGTCCTTGCTTTGAAAGGTGGATGCTTAACCACTGGACTGCCAGGGAAGTCCCCAGCAAGTGTGTTTCTTTAGTGTCTGGTAGAAACACAGCTCTGAGTCCACTAAGTGCTCTGGAGTGAGCAAGAAATGAAGAGAGACTGAACCTATGGATGTTTTGAAACCTGAAGACTTATGTCAGGTGTTACAGAAATTGCTAAACGTACGGGCATTACAGAAACAGGTCACAGCCATTGCACACATTTTCCCAGAACCTGTGATTTGTTCTTTGGTTTTATGTTTAATTTTGCTGTGGTAGGAAAATGTCGTTATAGGAAGTATTCCTCTTATGATGTGTCGGGGGCTTTGTGGGGAGGATACACACAGGCCATGAGCCTTCCTATCTCTTTTAGAGGAATCTTCCTCAGTGATTAGTAACTGGGAAGTGTTCTGTGGATTCTTGAAGGCAAATAAGAAGTTCTCCAAAGCTAGGAGTCTTTTGGTCCTGCTTGATTTTTGTCAGTGCAGTGTTTCTCAACTCAACTCACCGGAGTGGCTTAAAAAAATTACTCTCATGCACTTATTCCTGGATATTTTGATTTAATTGTGTGGGGGTAGTATTTTCAAAAGCTTCTCAGGTCTCTTTATATTTTCCATATCTCTCTATAATGTTTTGATCCTATGGAATATAGTTATAATAATCATACTAATGGCCATTTTTTTGCTAATTCTGACATCAGTTCTGGATTGGTTTTAATGAATTGTTCTCATTATGGGTAATGTTTTGCTACCTTTTTGCAAGTCTGTTAATTTTTGTTTACATGTCACACTTGTGTGTTTTTATCTTTTTGAGAGCTGCATATTTTTATATTCTTTAAAAAAATCTATTTTAGTTTTAAAGGAAGAAGATATTTTAATTACATTTAAAATTAGCTAGAACCTTGTGCTTGTGCCAAGGAGATTCCTGGGAGGGTTGGAATATTTCTGATGAATGGGCCACCACGGCCATAGCTGATGTAACTGTTTCAAATCCCACCTGTGGAGGTCTGGACCAGAGAAGAGGCTGATTCCTACCCAGAAGAATGACCTGGGGCCAGCAAGATCTATCCTGAGAATGTCTCCGCAGTCTCTTATTAATATGTTTAAGTATTCTTTTCTTACAGTGCAGTTGAGTTACTTGGAGGCCATTTAGTCCTTTTGAATCTTTAAATGATGTCTAGATGGCTTCAGAGCTGTTCTAGGTCTTGGGCTAATTTTTTTATGTCTATTGATGCAAAGGTTTCTGAACACTTTGTTAAACACCCAATGAATCCTGAGTTTCTTCAACTTGGCTGGGGATAGAGGTACTATTCTTGGCCTCAAGTGGACACCTGTCAAGGTTCCCTCCATCCTTTCAGGTAGTTCTCTCCTTAGCCACAGGTAAGTCCCTTACCTGTATGTTATTACAGTACTCAGCTGAATATTCAAGGGGAACTCCCAGTTGGGAGCCCTCCAAGATGCTCTTTTTGTGAATTTCCTCGGTTTATTCTGAAGTGAGACCAAGGCTGGTAACATAACCCAGGCTGAATGGAGCAAAAATGGTCATGCAGAGATGGTTTGCTCTTTTCCTTGCCCTGCATCACTGCATTTTCTCCCTTTTTTAACTTTCAATGAACTGAAGATTTATCTGTCAAGAGCTCTGTTGTTATTGTTGAATGACTTTGAGATGGACAAGCTAAACAAAGCAACAACCCAAACACCAATTGTATTAAAGAGACTTCTACTAAAACTGCGGCAAAAAAGAAATACTCGATAAAGTCTCCATCTGAGATTGGGAGATTAGTGTCAGTGAAATTTGTCTAATTAAACTAATTAGCTGCTTTTTTCTTTGTTATGTTATTGTTGTTGAGCCAAATAATAAGCTCTGTGAACATATAAACAAACACATACTGCTTCTTTCTTCCTCTCCAAAATGTTATCTTGCCTCAAAATCAACAAGCACTTATTACTGTAGTCTGTGGTTCTTGACTGAAAGGAGGATAGTGACATCAGAATATACAGAAACAGAGAGTCTGTTCCTGGGTTTTGTATTTCAAAAGTCTAGGTCCCTAGGCAAACAAAAGGACTTGGGGAATAATTGGCAGATTTGGGAGCAAACAACAAACAGACTTTCCTACCCTTAGACAAGAAGAGAATCCTTGGGACCATGCAGAGTTTGAGATGATGGAGATGTTAGGGACCATAGGAACCCTTCCCCTCTCTGAGTGTCTTCTCACAGGGTAAATTAGCTGCAGACATAGGGTGAAGGGATTGTGTGGAGGTAAACATGCCAGGCTTCTCTGTCCTTTCCCATCTCCCTGAGTTTGCTCAAACTCACGTCCATTGAGTAGATGATGCCATCCAACCATTTCGTCCTGTATTGCCCCCTTCTCCTCTTGCCCTCAATCTTCCCCAGCACCAAGGTCTTTTCTAATGAGTCAGCTTTTTGCTTCAGGTGGCCAAAGTATTGAAGTTTCAGCTACAGCATCATTCTTTCCAATGAATATTCAGGGTTGATTTCTTTTAAGATTGACTAGTTTGATCTCCTTGCAGTCCAAGGGACTCTCAAGAGTCTTCTCCAACACCACAGTTCAAAAGCATCAATTCTTTAGTGCTCAGCTTTCTTTATAGTCCAACTCTCACATTCGTACATGAATACCGAAAAAACCATAGCTTTGACTAGATGGACCTTTGTCAGCAAAGTGATGTCTCTACTTTCTGATACACTGTCTGGCTTTGTCATATCTTTTCTTCCAAGG
Source organism: Redunca redunca (assembly GCA_006410935.1). Classification (NCBI taxonomy): domain Eukaryota; kingdom Metazoa; phylum Chordata; class Mammalia; order Artiodactyla; family Bovidae; genus Redunca; species Redunca redunca. Next base: position 1,571,093 of record SJYQ01004059.1, read on the forward strand.
AGCAAGCATCTTTTAAGCATCTCCAGTTTGAGAAGCTAGAAAGCTACAAAACAAGGGCATGGGTTTTTGAGATTAATCCACCTACCATGGGGGTCCATGTCAGTGCAGAGATGTTGGGAAAGAATCCCATGGAAAGACAGAACTAAAACTGGACCTCCAGGGAAAAGGAGGGTTTGGCCAGGAGCGGCTTCCCAGTGAGGGGCGTGGCCTGAGCAGAGAGTTAGCACCAGGTAGGAACCTGGTGAGTTTGAGCAAAAGTGGGTTTGGTGGTGGCTGTGGTTATTCTAACAAAACCCTGACTGAACCTGGGCTCTGTAGACCCAATTGCAATTTACACTTTTCTGTCAGGACAAATGAAAATGACTGTTTGATCTTTAAGTGAATATAATTTTCCAGCACCCATAAGGTATTATTGGTTAAACAGAAGAGAGGCGTAGTAAATTTCCCAGCAGGAAACAGTGCCGTTGTTCTTTTCTATGGAAAATAAATACTAAGTTCTAAGTGGTGTTTTTGGATGCATCCACTGAGTCGCTAAATCAGCCAGGCCTCCTCTCCACTGTGTCTCGAATGGGTGATAGACAACTGCTGAATTACTGCCGGCAACTGGTAATTTTGCCATCCACGGCCTCGCTCTGCTCATTTAACGTTAGGAAATCTCAATACTTTTGTAAATGACTTAAAATATTTGACATGTATGTCTCGATTCTTTGAATACCGTGGAGACTGTGGAAAGAAGTCTTTGTTAAAAACTCGGCTTTTGAGGAATACTGAGAATGGAGCTTCAGCATCAGAAAAAAAAAAAAAAAAGGTGTGAGGAGAAACCAAGGCAGCAAAGCCTCGGCTCCAGCTCACCTGTCCTGTCGCACCAAGTTCAGCATCACACGCCTGGACATATTTGGGAGGTTAATGAAATAATGAGAAGACTGCTGCCTCCTAAGCCCCTCATAGAGCGAAAACCTTTTCATTGCTGAGAAATGCGATACCATGATTTCCACTAACAATTCCCATGGAAGGCCAGCGAAATTCATCACAGATGCGGTCAGGATAATTATAGATATTACTGGCCCTGCAAAACCATTCCATTCCAAACGAGGCATCACTTTCTGCCAGCAGTTTTTAGATCTAGGAGGTGAAGGTACATCCTGAGAAGCAGAGTTAATGGCAATTAGAAAGAAATGTCTTTAGAATTTAGACCCTGAGATCCCTGAGGTACCCAGAAGGATTTCAGAGAATGAGAAATCTGTCTGGAAGCTCAGTCTGAATAGAAGGAAGACTCAGTGGTGAAGAGCGTGCCTTCCTGTGCAGTCCTGCCAGACCACGACGCTGCACTCCAACCTGGCTTTTTACTCTTTGTGGGTGAAGCTGAGTGGGGCAGAGGTGGCAGAGGGAAGCTTCCTGGTGATTCGTAAAGGCACAGACACTCTAACTCTGTCAGGCGGGTTGTAGTTACAATACCAGGACACTCAGGATCTCTGAGTTCTCTTCCTTAACCAGGAGGAAGAGAGGAGGAGTTTTCCCAAGGACTCCCTAAATCATGCCTTTTGCTCTAGGTTACCTGCTGCTTCTTATCTGATCTGTACTAAAAATCCAACTCAAACTGGTGCAAACCATTCAGGGAGATTATTGGCTCTTGTAACTGAGAAGTCTGGTGGAGGACTGACTTACTGCAGATTTGTTCATACGTGGGGTCTTGTTGGGGACACATGCATCTTGGGCTGCTTTACCATGAGTGACAGTAAGTTTCATTGTTGGCATAAAGAGGAGGCTTCCAGATCCCTCCACTGTGTACCTATATTTTCCTCTATTAACCAGCAAGTAACCTGCAGGGAAAGATTGAAGGCAGGATGAGAAGGGGACGGCAGAGGATAAGATGATTGGATGGCTTCACTGACGCAATGGACATGAGTTTGAGAAAGCTGCAAGAGTTGGTGATGGACAGTGAAGTCTGGCGTGCTGCAGTCCATGGGGTCCCAAAGAGCCAGATACGACTGAGCAACTGAACTGAACTGAACATGTGGGGTTACAATCTGGCACTGACACATCTTCAACCCCCATTAACCTTTTCTGGACAGCTTTGCAAACTTTATACTAACTTGCACCATTTTGGGTGTCAGTATGGACCTATGGAGGAGAAGGCAAAGGTACCCCAGTCTAGCACTCTTGCCTGGAAAACCCCATGGATGGAGGAGCCTGGTGGGCTGCAGTCCATGGGGTCGCTAAGAGTCGGACACGACTGAAGTGACTTAGCAGCAACAGCAGCAGCATGGACCTACGGGGCTTCCTTGGTAGCTCAGTGGTCAAGAGTCTGCCTTCCAATGCGGGAGATGCCGATTCGATTCCTGGGTCAGTAAAATCCCCTGGAGAAGGAAATGGCAACCCGCTCTAGTATTCTTGCCTGGGAAATCCCATGGACGGAAGAGCCTGGAAGGCTACAGTCTGTGGGATTGCAAAGAGCCAGTACTAAACAACAACAAATGGACCCCTTGCTTTTCAGTGAATTGGCTTAGTTCTTTATCATTGTCTTTCTTTTACATGGTCCTGTTGTCACAGTGTGACCATTGGGAGATTGTTGGACTAGCTTCCTTTGTCCTTTTAGTACTTTCCCCAAACATTTTGGAAAGAATTCTTGCTCTCGGGCAAGAAGATGTTCCAGGACCATCTTGACTTTATTCTCCTGCAGGACGTCAGATCAATGGCTCTTTGAAGAGCTCTATTCCTCTTACAGACGACTAGTATCTGGATCAAAACCTGGGCAGATCACAGTGTCCCGCACAAATCCTAGGGGGAAGGTACTTATTGTTTAAAACATGAATTCACAATTTAATAATCACACCACTAACACTATCAAACACTTTTTATTCTAAGGTTAAAGAAAGGGATTTTTGCCTCTGATGTTTACCTACATGTTTCATTGAAATTGCGGCAGTAATTCTTACCTGTGCATTGACCCTCATGCTGTGGGTTCCTAGTGGACCTGTCACTTCTTTCTGGACCCAAAGCTCATCATTTGTTTATTTGGGGAGCCCCTTGGTGCCATGCCTGGAGCTGTGTCCTGGGCACAAGACATGGGTGTTGGACCTTGAGCTTTGCTGACTCAGAGGAAGGTGGTGGTGGTCATTTAGTCGCTAAGTTGTGTCCGAATCTTGCGACCCTGTGGACTGTGGCCCGACAGGCTCCCCTGTCCATGGGATTTTCCAGGCAAGGATACTGGAGTGGATTGCCATTTCCTTCTCCAAGGGCTCTTCCTGACCCAGGAATCGAACCCAGGTCTCCTGCATTGCAGGCAGATTCTTTACCGACTGAACTACACACACACACAAGTGCTTGTGGTAAACTACGAGAACCAAGTAAATGATGTGAAGCTGGGCCCAGGCTTGAGGCAGAACCTGGGAGGTCAGGACACATGGCCACTTCCTCGAACTCTCAAAGGTCCATCATCTTTTTTAAAGAATATAAATTTATTTATTTTAATTGGAGGTTAATTACTTTACAACATTGTATTGGTTTTGCCATACATCAACATGTATCCGCCACAGGTATACACGTGTTCCCCATCCTGAACCCTCCTCCCTCCTCCCTCCTCGTACCATCTGCCTTCTCTTCTTCTTTTTGCTTGTTTCTGTGCCCCCCATGCCCCTGTCTCTCTGGCCACTCAGCATCCCCTTACCCACACAAGCACTGCTTTTTGACTCCTTCCTGGTCCTGTTACCAGTGCTGGGAGTGAGGGTTCAGTGTTGTGTGGGTGGCCTTTTGGGTCTGAGTGGCAGCAGATTCTCCAAGACAGGACTGTGGTGAGGGAGCTGATGGTTTGGTACGTCCAAAATAACCCTTCTGGGAACGTGGAGTCTGCAGTCTAGGTGCTCAGGAAGACTGTCAATGCTTTCCCATCTGGGTGTCCTGGTACCTACTTTCCACCCAATCCCTTCAATCTAGTCCTGATTCCAGGACACATGGCCTGGCTCCTTGTGGTGAACTCTTCCCTTCAGAGGATGCTGTCCCCCTACAAGGATACTCCAGAAGTCGAGGGTCCGGAGGAAACCCCAGGAGCTGTTACCACTCAGCTGAGATTATGGGACTTATGTCCTGAACAGTTTCAGGAGGCCAATGGCTACTTCCTAGACATTTTTGTGATGGATAAAATAAGCATGTGTGTATGAAATCTAATCCTTATGGGGGATTCCATGTAACTGACTGACATGTTTCCAGAATTTGTAAAGGTGATTTTTGAATATTCGAGACTGGTTAGTGTCTCCTGAAATATTCGGTTCAGTTGCTCTGTTGTGTCTGACTCTTTGGGACCCCATGGACTGCAGCATGCGAGACTTCCCTCTCCATCACCAACTCCTAGAGCTTGCTCAAACTCATGTCCGTTGAGTCAGTAATGCCATCCAACCATCTCATCCTCTGTCATCCCCTTCTCCTCTTGCCTTCAATCTTTCCCAGCATCAGGATCTTTTCCAATGAGTCAGTTCTTGGCAACAGGTGGCCAAAGTATTGGAGCTTTAGCATCAGTCCTTCCATTGAATATTCAGGACTGATTTGCTTTAGGATTGACTGGTTTGATCTCCATAGTTTGGTCTCAGGTCAAACAACAGGGAGGGAACACAGTTGCGCCCAATCAACAGAAAATTGGATTAAAGATTACTGAGTATGGCCCTGCCCATCAGAACAAGACCCAGTTTCCCCCACAGTTCTCTCCCATCCCAGCTTCCATAAGCCTCTTATCCCTTGAAACATAGATGTTGCCGGTTAATGAACTCATGTCAAAATTTTAGAATGTTGTATTGAGATACTTAATTTAAAAGTAGTTTAATTAAAAAATGAACATTTCTTATGCTCTGCCAGCTTCCCTGGTGTTTCAGCGGTAAAGGATCTGCCTGCAGCGCAGGAGACACAGGAACATGGGTTCTATCCCTGAGTCAGAAAGATCTCCTGGAGGGGCTGATGGCAACCTACTCCAGTATTTTTGCCTGGAGAATTCCATGGACAGAGGAGCCTGGTGGGCAACAGTTCATGGGGTCGCAGAGTCGGATAGAACTGAGCATGTAGGTACACACACATACTAGGAATACAGTAAAGCAAGACATAAATCCCCCATCTAAAACCTATAGAACATAATCCCCCAAAACTAAGAGAACAACACAGAACCACAATCAATGGAGGGGAAAAAAGTCAAGCAATAAATACGCCCGTCAATAAATGGTGAAACAGATTGAATAACCACAGCTGCACAGAGGAAAAATTGGTATTTGTTGGGAACAATTACCCTTCAAGCAACTTGATTCCGGAGGATTTGCTCAAAAGAGAGTCAATCAGAAATAAAACAGCTGCTTTTAATGGGGGGAGAGGGCGTTGTTTCCTACTGGAATAACTTGTATTGAGGAAAGAGAGGACCAGAGAGGAGCAGGAAGAGCTGGGTCACCAGGTGCTGCAGACACAGAAGATGCAGTGAGGACTTCAGACACTCTGAACCAGGGAGGCCCCCAGACAGTCTGCCCCGGGGGAGGATCCTGGACAGCCTGACCTGGGGGAAGGCCTCAGAACTGCCCAGCTGTGACTTCCCTCTCCATCCTTCTGATAAAATAACAAACTCAGGGAAATTAATTTTCCTAAAGGTATGTAAGTCCAAGTGTGTGTGTACCTGGGTGCTCCTGCATCCTATTTGCATGCTAATCTCAGCCAACATCCGCTGGATCATTGAAAAAGCAAGAGAGTTCCAGAAAAACATCTATTTCTGCTTTATTGACTATGCCAAAGCCTTTGACCATGTGGATCACAATAAACTGTGGAAAATTCTGAAAGAGATGGGAATGCCAGACCACCTAACCTTGCTCTTGAGAAACCTGTTTGCAGATCAGGAAGCAACAGTTAGAACTGGACATGGAACAACAGACTGGTTCCAAATAGGAAAAGGAGTACGTCAAGGCTGTATATTGTCACTCTGCTTATTTAACTTCTATGCAGAGTACATCATGAGAAACGCTGGGCTGGAGGAAGCACAAGCTAGAATCAAGATTGCTGGGAGAAATACCAATAACCTCAGATATGCAGATGATACCACTCTTATGGCAGAAAGTGAAGAAGAACTAAAGAGCCTCTTGATGAAAGTAAAAGAGGAGAGTGAAAAAGTTGGCTTAAAGCTCAACATTCAGAAAACTAAGATCATGGCATCTGGTCCCATCACTTTATGGCAAATAGATGGGGAAATGGTGGAAACAGTGTCAGACTTTATTTTTGGGGGCTTCAAAATCACTGCAGATGGTGACTGCAGCCATGAAATTATAAGACACTTATTCCTTGGAAGGAAAGTTATGACCAACCTAGATAGCATAGTAAAAAGCAGAGACATTACTTTGTCAACAAAGGTCCATCAATTCAAGGCTATGGTTTTTCCAGTAGTTGTGTATGGATGTGAGAGCTGGGCTATAAAGAAAGCTGAGTGCCAAATAATTGATGCTTTTGAACTGTGGTGTTGGAGGAGACTCTTGAGAGTCCCTGGGACTGCGAGGAGATCCAAATAATCCATCCTAAAGGAGATCAGTCCTGGGTGTTCATTGGAAGGACTGATGTTGAAGCTGAAACTCCAATACTTTGGTCACCTGATGTGAAGAGTTGACTCAAGAGTTGAGAAAAGACCCTGATACTGGGAAAGATTGAGGGTAGGAGGAGAAGGAGATGACAGAGGATGAGATGGCTGGATGGCATCCTTGACTCAATGGACATGGGTTTGGGTGGACTTCGGGAGTTGGTGATGGACAGGGAGGCCTGGCGTGCTGCAGTTCATGGGATCTCAAAGAGTCGGACATGACTGAGTGACTGAACCGAACTGAATTAAACTCAGGAACAGGATCCCAGGTGGTTTGAATGGCTAGGGCATTCTCTAATTTGGTGATGGAAACTCAAGTCCTGTTGAATGCTTACCAAGTAGGTTCAGGGTGAACTGTTGCTTTAATTTATGCTTCACCCAGAAGGCCCTGAATGCCTAATGGGATCTGGGATCCAGGCACCCAGCGGCTCTGCAGAGAATCAGAGCCAGTTTTTATTGAGTGCCTACTATGTGCTGGGAGTTTTGCTAACCTTGTTTTATCTTCAACCCCAGGAGGTAGGTGTTACAGGGATGAGATCAGGGCTCAGAAAGTTCACAAAACTTAAGAATCAAAGCAAATCAGTGGAAGCATGAAAGGATGAAGGTGATGATCTAATTGAAGCCACATCTCTAACTCCCAGGTGCTCCCCGAAAGGTGCAGAGCAGGTGAATGTGGCTTACACTGATGTCAGAGCCTGGATTCTGCCCGTTGCTCCCTCTATGTCGGTTACCTTGCTCAAAGTGTTGGAATGCAGCTGAAATTTCCCTCCAGATCAAAACAGTCTGTAGCAGATCTTGGGGAGAACTGAATCTCCTTGTCTTGTGGTGCGTGTGACAGCAACAGCTTGACAGTCTGTGCTGCAAGCAGGACTGTTTCCTTGAGCACATGCATTCCCAGCTGATGCTTCAGAATTCTTTTCAATGTGGCACTGGGACTGGGGTTAGAAAGGTGGGGAAAGGCAATCTGAGCTGTGGGCACCACGCTTAAAATCCTTGCTCCGTGGATCTCCTTTGCAGTGGGGTTCTTCTTCCTTTTTGAAGACTACGTGATGGCCTGCCCTAAAATTTCCTTACTTGATAAATTATATGTTTCTTTAGATCTAGCACTTGCCAAATTTCAATATTAATTGTGTGCAAGTCTCTTTTCAAGCCACAGGGTAATTATAGCTATTTAGGATTTATCACCATTGTTTCAATGATGCGCTATCATTGTCTCTCATGTTTTGCCTTGAGCATAAAGAAGCTAAACAAAGAATTTCAAAATGTTGGCAAGAAACATCCATCCAACAACACATGATGTAAAAATGTCGGTCTTCAGTCCTCCACCCAGCTCTCCCATTTCTTTCAACAGCCTGTTAGAAGGAGCTGCTGTGTATGTGTGAGTGAGCGAGTGAGTGTGTGTGTGTGTGTGTGTGGGCTCAGGTGCTCAGTCATGTCTGACTCTATGTGACCCCATGGACTGTAGCCTGCCAGGCTCATCTGTCCATGAAATTCTCCAAGCAAGAATACTGGAGCGGGTTGTCATTTCCTTCCCCAGGGGATCTTCCTGACCCAGGAATTAAATGCATGTCTCCTGCATTGGCAGATGGGTTCTTTACCACTTAGCTACCAGGGAAGCAGAAGAAACTGCTGGTCATCATCAAATCATTCCAACAGTGATGAACGTTTAGAAATGGCTCATCCCACACTTTTCTCTGGGTCTATCTCCAGGGTTTCACAGTAGACCTGAGTCCGTTGATAAAGCTCCCAGGGACCGTTGGACCAGCTGGTTCTCCTGCAAAATACAGGAGGAAGTGTTGATGACATTAGTCGGGGAACAAATGTCCCTCCCCCAACTTGAACATGCAGGTTAATTTTCCATCACAAGTAGCTCTGGGCGGGATGGACCCCTAGTGGTGCCCAATTCTGGAGAATGCTGGTCTGCCTTGGATACCTTCCAAGGAGTTAATTACCAGAGGGTCACCATGGAAACACATTCTTAACTCGTGAGCAGAACCCGGGTCGGCTGGTTACTGAGTCCGTAACTTGTAGGAAGGCAGGTGCGTATTCTGTGCCTTAAATCAGAGCTGTGGAGTTTCATCTAATAAGGCTGACTGCAGGGGACCTGTGGACCCATGTGTGAGAGAGGAGCATCAAGATGCAGAGATGACCTGTGTGTTCAGCAAAGACCAACCTTTTCTCATCTGCAGTCTCTTCCCTCTATGTCCTGCCCTTTCCCTTGAACCTGGGTTCTCTCTATCTCCTCTTCAGACACAAACATTTGTTGAGTCTCTGTATCATGCCAGACTCTATGCTGGGTGCTGGGCAAACAGATGGTGAGAGACATGGAGCCAAAGGTCCCTCCCAGAGCTGGGACCACAGTGACGGCCACAGGTGGCAGACATACGAACAAGCCAGCAAGAGATAAGGCTGAGGGTGCATGTAGGATGTGAGTGAGAGAATGTGTGTGTGTGTGTGTGTGTGTGTGTGTGGTCTGTGTGTGAGTAGCCTGAATCCACATGTGCATGACTGTAAGTCTGTGTGTGTTTGTAACTGGGTGTCTGAGCACTATTTCTGGTCCAAGTGATCTAGCCAGAAAAAGCTCGGTCTTGTAAGGAATAAAATAGACCAAGTATGGCTGGAAGACTGTGATCCAGGACAAGAGACAACCCCTGGGGAGGGCCTGATGGAGGGTGGGAGGAGTGGACACCGCCATGGAGGGGCAGAGGAGGAGCTGGTGGTCTTGTTGAAATTCAGACTCTGGTGCAGTGGTAGGCTTGGGGCAAGGCCTGGGGCCCAGCATTTCCATCATGCTCTCAAGTAATGCCCAGCCTGCTGGCCCCTGGACCACACTCTGAGAAGCAAGGTGTCTACCTCCTCATGCAGAAGTTTCTAGCTTGCCACACTGCCCAAGATGATGGCCTTTCTGCATCTGGGCTGCCTGGGTGCTGACAGTGGATGGTGTCTGAAGGTCTTGGGTGGGAGTCCCAAGTTTCTGCAAATGCTGACTTTTGTGAGAACTGGAAACTTCTGCCTGATCTCCTCTCCTTCATTTCCCCGGCCTGCTCAATACCCCAAGTGGTAAATGGGAAACGCTCAGCCTGCTCTACTGTGCTGAGCCCAGTTTTTGTAAGTTTTTGAAGGATTTATATTGGGATAATTTAGATTTGTGGAAGAGTTGCAAAGAGAATCCAGAGAGCCCCCCACCCCCTACCCCATCTGTCATCCAGCATCACTTAACAGAGACCTCTTACAAAGCCACAGTTCAGTTCAGTTCTGTTGCTCAGTCATGTCTGACTCTTTGAGACCCCATGAACTGCAGCACGCCAGGCCTCCCTGTCCATCACCAACTCCCGAAGTCCACCCAAACCCATGTCCATTGAGTCAAGGATGCCATCCAGCCATCTCATCCTCTGTCATCTCCTTCTCCTCCTACCCTCAATCTTTCCCAGTATCAGGGTCTTTTCTCAACTCTTGAGTCAACTCTTCACATCAGGTGACCAAAGTATTGGAGTTTCAGCTTCAACATCAGTCCTTCCAATGAACACCCAGGACTGATCTCCGTTAGGATGGATTATTTGGATCTCCTCGCAGTCCCAGGGACTCTCAAGAGTCTCCTCCAACACCACAATTCAAAAGCATCAATTATTTGGCACTCAGCTTTCTTTATAGCCCAGCTCTCACATCCATACACAACTACTGGAAAAACCATAGCCTTGAATTGATGGACCTTTGTTGACAAAGTAATGTCTCTGCTTTTTACTATGCTATCTAGGTTGGTCATAACTTTCCTTCCAAGGAATAAGTGTCTTATAATTTCATGGCTGCAGTCACCATCTGCAGTGATTTTGAAGCCCCCAAAAATAAAGTCTGACACTGTTTCCACCATTTCCCCATCTATTTGCCATAAAGTGATGGGACCAGATGCCATGATCTTAGTTTTCTGAATGTTGAGCTTTAAGCCAACTTTTTCTCTCTCCTCTTTCACCTTCATCCTCTGTTGTCCCCTTCTCCTCCTACCCTCAATCTTTCCCAGGATCAGGATCTTTTCCAATGAGTCAGCTCTTTGCATCAGGTGGCCAAAGTATTGGAGTTTCAGCTTCAACATCAGTCCTTCCAATGAATACCCAGGTCTGATCTCCTTTAGGATAGACTGGTTAGATCTCCTTGCAGTCCCAGAGACTCTCAAGAGTCTTCTCCAACACCACAGGTCAAAAGCATCAATTCTTTGGCACTCAGCTTTCTTTATAGCCCCACTCTCACATCCATACATGACTACTGGAAAATACAAAGCCACAGGCATTTATCAAAACAAAGAAATGAGAACCATTAATGCCATACAAATAACTCAACTCCAGACATCACTCAGTACCCCCTATTCTTGGTCAGAACCAGGATGGATGCCAGCATGGTGTTTAGTCTCCCAGGTCCCCATGTCCCCTCCTATCTACGACAACCTGTCAATGTTTTTTTTGTCTCTCTCGACCTAGAAATATTTGAAGAGCAATGGTCATGAGACAGGCTGGGACCTGGGACTCTGCTGCAGAGCTTGCACCTGGACAAATGTCTCATTGAGCTATAAAATGCAAATAAGTTATAAGGGAATAAAAATAATTATGTGTGTGCACAGTTGGGGCACATTATGGACAAGGTACAAAGATCAAGACCTCTCCACCACCCTGCCAATTGTCACTTTTGAAGAATCAAGAGAAAAACTGGGTACTATGCAAGCCTTCTGCACTCAACACCACCCAAAGGGTGGGTAAAACACTAAACCCCCCTCCAGCCTGACCCCTGGATACACCCCTAACTTCACCCCATGTAAGGAACCAACTCGCCTCCCGCCACCCTCGGGGGAACAAGCAAGGATGGGGCCCTGTTACTTGTTCTCACTTCCCACTGCTGCAAGGGGTCCCGATAAAACCTTACCTGAATTTCCTGCCTGGCCTCTAATCAATTTCTATTGATAGGGGGAGGCCAAGAATCCTGGCCACTATCAGCCGGATGCCTCCTAGAATGTCCCTCAATTTGCATTTGTCTGATGTTTTCTGGCGTTCGCATCCAGGTATGGGTTTGAGAGAAGGCAACCCCAGGGGCGGGTGGCTCACACCCTGCAGGGGTGCCTGCTATTGTCACGACTTGTTATGAATGATGGGAACCTTGATCACTTGTAAGATGGTCTCCCGGGTTTCTCCACTGTAAAGTGACCATTTTTCCCTTTCCAAGCTCTATTCATTAGAAGTGAACTGCTGAAACCAGCCCATCCTCAAGGGAGAGAATTAAGCTCCATCTCCTGGAAGGAGGAATATTAAAGAAAGTGTGGACATATGTTCAACCCACTCCAGGAATTAATAAACACTTTGGGGAGAGGTACTTGAGGCTATGCTAACGTCCTATTCTCCTGGACTTAATTCCTACCCCAGCCCCAAATCTGAGCCATCACTGGTCTCTGTTCCACTCTGTGCTTTTACTTTTCTAAAGTGTTGTATAAATAGCACACTGAGTTGCTAAGTCGTGTTCGACTCTGTTTTTTTTTAATTTATTTATTTAGTTTTTGGAGGCTAATTGCTTTACAATATTGTACTGGTTTCGTCATACATTGACATGAATCCACCACAGGTGTACATGTGTTCCCCATCCTGAACCTCCCCTCCCACCTCCCTCCCCATCCCATCCCTCTGGGTCATGTTTGACTCTTTGAAACCCCATGGACTGTAGCCCATCGGGCTTCTCTGTCCATGGGATTCTCCAGGCAAGAATGCTGGAGTGGGTGGCCATTTCGTCCTCTAGGGGATCTTCCTGACCCAGGGATTGAACCGAGTCTCCTGTGTCTCCTGCATTGGCAAGCAGATTCTTTACCACTAAGCCAGTTGGGAAGCCCATAAATGGCACGCTCCTATAACCAGTAAGAACTTACTGTATAGCACAGGGAACTCTTCTCAATACTCTGTAATGACCTATATAGGAAAAAATTTTTTAAAAGAGTGGATATATGTATATGTATAACCAATTCAATTTGCTGTATAGTAGCAAATAACACAAAATTTTAAATCAAACTATACTCCTGTAAAAATTAAAAACAAAACAAGAAAAACAAAAACAAAATGTTGCATAAATGGAATCATATGGTATATTGCCTCTTGGCTTTGGCTATTTCCACTTAGCAAAATGTATGTGAGCCATCCATACTATTGTGTGAATTGATAACTCATTCCTTTATATGAGTGAGTGAAAGTCACTCAGTCATGTCTGACTCTGCGACTCCATGGACTATACAGTCCGTGGAATTCTCCAGGCCAAAATACTGGAGTGGGTGGCCTTTCCCTTCTCCAGGGGATCTTTCTGACCCAGGGATTGAAGCCAGGTCTCCTGAATTGCAGGCAGATTCTTTATCAGCTGAGCCACCAGGGAAGGCCAAGACTACTGGAGTGGGTAGCCTATCCCTTCTCAAGTGGATCTTCCCAACCCAGGAATTGAATCAGGGCCTCCAGCATTGCAGGTGGATTCTTTACCATCTGAGTTAACAGGGAAGCCCAATAGAGTATTATTCCTTTTCACAGATAAACTGCTGTTTGATAATCCATTCATCTGTTAATGCGTATGTGAATTGTTTCCAATTTGGGGCAGTTAATGAGGTGGATGAAACTGGAGCCTATTATACAGAGTGAAGTAAGCCAGAAAGAAAAATACCAATACAGTATACTAATGCATATATATGGTATTTAGCAAGATGGTAACGATAACCCTGTATATGAGATAGCAAAAGAGACACAGATGTATAGAATAGTCTTTTGTACTCTGTGGGAGAGGGCGAGGGTGGGATAATTTGGAAGAATGGCACTGAAATATGTATATTATCATATGTGAAACGAATCGCCAGTCCAGGTTTGATGCATGATACAGGATGCTCGGGGCTGGTGCACTGGGATGACCCAGAGGGGTGGGATGGGGAAGGAGGTGGGAGGGGGGT
>SJYQ01004059.1:1585110-1690736 GCA_006410935.1 Redunca redunca
TTTCATTTAGAACATTTGTATTTAAAAAATCATTGATAACTTTGGATGAAAATGGACCATTTTGTTTGCTGTTTTCTGTTTATTTCACTTTTTAAAACTATTTCTCCCTCTCTCTGCCTTCTCTAGATTTAACTAATGATTCTATGATTACATTTTATTTTTTCTACTATGTATTTATACATCTCAATTTTTTAATGTTTGCCTTAATATTTACAATTGACTTAAAAAAATCTAAGTTCACTTTCAAGAAATATGATGCCCACTTCATATGTAGTATGAGAGGCTTACAGAAATAGGTTCCTAATTTTTCCCTCCCATCCTTTGTGTCATCCTTGTCATATGTTTTACATTTAAATACAAACACGTGATGCTTGTTGTGTTTGTAAGACGATGCAAGCCCTCACCCATGTGTGTAGTCACATGTTCTCCATGCTCATGCTCACCCACGTTTGGGCTTTATCAATTAATTAACAGTTTAAGTTCAGTTCAGTTCAGTCACTCAGTCGTGTCCGACTCTTTGCGACCCCATGGACTGCAGCACACCAGGCTTCCCTGTCCATCACCAACTCCTGGAGCTTGCTCAACTCATATCCATTGAGTTGGTGATGCCTTCTAACCATCTCATCCTCTATTGCCCCATTCTCCTCTTGCCCTCTATCTTTCCCAACATCAGGATCTTCTCCAATGAGTCAGTTCTTTGCATCAGGTGGCCAAAGTATTGGAGTTTCAGCTTCAGCATCAGTCCTTCCAGTGAATATTCAGGACTGATTTCGTTTAGGATGGACTAATTGGATCTCCTTGCAGTCTAAGGGACTCTCAAGAGTCTTCTCCAATACCACAGTTCAAAAACATCAATTCTTTGGCACTCAGCTTTCATTATAGTCCAACTCTCACATCCATACATGACCACTGGAAAAGCCATAGCTTTGATTAGACGGACCTTTGTTGGCAAAGTAATATCTCTGCTTTTTTTTAATGTACTGTCTAGGTTGGTCATAGTTTAAAGCCGAATTTTATTACAGTATATATGCTTATTATAATATATGTGAATTTTATTACAATATATACAAGATATCAGATGACAGCTGCTCTGCATAAGCAAATGTGTGGAACTTCTTTTCCCTGCATGCTGTCTCTCTCCAGGTTTTGACTTTTTTGTTTGCTCTGCAGTCTCAGTTCTTTGATGGGTTCAAGAAAAGTGAGTGGCTTGCAGTTTGCCTGGTCCTTTATTTGTTATAAAGATGGAAGCAATAATCTGTCCCAGGTCTCTCCATCCCTGAAGTAAAATCTGGAGTCTGTGACTCCACTTTGCTTGAATTCTATTTCACTCTCTCTCAGTGAACAAAAATTCCATTACAGAAACTTGATCTTATCTGGCTATTTGACTGGTGCCTCTTCTAAGAAACTGTCAGCGTAACTGCCAAGGCTCCTGCGTACCTACCAACTGTATCTCACACTAGAATCTGCAGGATGCTATATCACCTTTCCATTATTTCCAAGATTTCATTCTTTTCACTTCCACCAAAGAAGTCCTGCGAATGCTGCAAGGTGCCCTTAGGATGGCAAAAAGCCTGGAATCAGCCAGATCTGGGTTCAAATTCCCGTTCCACCATTTTTCCTTGAATGACAAAGTCAATTTTTTAAATCCCTCTAGGTCTTCCTGGGTGGGGAGATTATGTGTAATTACACATTATTCCTTTCACATAAATGACAACTGAGGCAGCCACCATTTGGTTTTGTCTTGTAGAGTTACTCCTATAAGATAATCCATATTTGAATAACTCCACAGAAGCATCAAGTCCAGTTGTTTTGAAAAGAGTCTTAGTAAACTCCAGTGACGCATTCAGTCCTTTTCGATTCTGGAAAAGCTGTGTCCTCCTCCTCTGCCTCCTGCTCCATGGGACAGAACTGCTTCTTGGACAATGTGCTCTATTCCAGCCAACATCCCCTTCATCTACCCTGATACTGAAGTTCAGAATCTAGGAACCATTTCTAAAGCTCACTCTCTTATTCAATCCATCTTCAAACCACATCTCCCTGACTCTCCTGCATTTGCTAGCCTTGGTTCCAAAACCACTGTCATCCTTCCATCAGGCCTGCAACCACCCCGCAATGGTCTTCTATGCAGTGTTCCCTGCTCCTCTGCCAAGGGTTCTTTCTTAAAGGGCCTCCTGGTTCCACGCCAAGCCCCTGCTGATTTCCATCCTTTGATTCCCACCATTGTCCCCGGTGGTTCCCCTTGATGTGTTCTGTGGCTCCTGCACCCCGATTTTTAGTTCTATTTTGTTTACCACAACTAGCTGAGACCTCACCACTAGCTTACAAGAGGCACTTAATAAATATTGGTCACATAAATGAATGAATGAATGAGCAATGAATGAATGAATGAGTAATAACAGGAGTCTTATGTTGTAGAAGAAGGGATCCAAATTCAGAAAGAAATAATAGGAATTCTTATAGTCAACACTGCTGTAGCCCTTATCCTGTGCTCAGTACTGCTTTAATTAAGTAATTTTACACATGCCAAACCTGCAAGGCAGGTGCTATTATTTTTGTTTTATAGATGAGAAAATTGAGAACTAGAGATGCCTACTAATTTACAAAAGTTGTAAAGTAAGTTGTGTGTCTATTTATAGAAATCTATAAAACTGAGTTTATATTACAAATGGGGACAAATAATTATTAAAAATTAAAAACAGTACTAATGAAACACTAACAACTCAATTCTGTGCTGAAGCATTAATATTTAACTAAATGCATGAAAACGCCCAAAGATCATTCTGGTAACCCTTCAATGCTCCCGCCCACTGTGCAGAACCATGACTATAACCAATGTCTTCTGAGACAACAGTGTCTGGTCTCTACCCCATCAGGGTCCTGGTTCTTAGAGGGGCATTTCTTTCCTCAGAGCAGTGATGAATCCCAACACAGGTATCCAGACTCTTGGGATTTGTTCAGGCTGGAAGGAGCCCTGGCCTGAACTGCCCTGTGCACAAAGGCTGTGACCCCTCTTGCTCCCCTTGAGTGTCACCTTGCCTCCACGCATCCCAATCTGTAAGCCATGTGGTGTGTTGGGAGCTGGGGTGTGGCACTCAGCAGAGGTGCAGCTCAGAACCTTTGCCCATGGTGTTTGTTAAGCTTTCCCCAAGGCATTTGTTTAATTTGATCTTTCAAAAATGCAGAGTTTGAGGTTAATTCAAGAGAAGGAAAGGGTTTCCCAGGTGGCACTAGTAGAAAAGAATCCACCTGTAGTAGATGTAAGAGACGTGGGTTCAGTCCTTGGGGTTGGGAAGATCCTCTGGAGGAGGACATGGCAGCCCACCCTAGTATTCTTGTCTGGAAAGTCCCATGGACAGAGGAGCCTGGTGAGCTACAGTCCACGGGGTCACAAAGAGTCAGACACGACTGAAGTGACTTAGCACACACAAGAGAAGGGAGCTGATACTGTTTAGAAATGGTGCTCTCAGGCTGTTGTCCAAAACACAATTGCAACCTAACATCTTTCCTTGTGGAAGTAACTGTGGTTGAGTGTTCGATGTGAATTCTCAGACATGATGAGATGCAGACACACACACACACACACACACCTTACATACACTCATATACAAATTTACATGGTGTTTCATGCACATGTAAACAAATATATATACATATGTATAAATGCATATCTGCATATATGCACGGAAATCACCTTGGGAAGCAGTTTGGCAGTTTCTTAAAAAGCTAAACCTTATACAAACCTAAAATTATTATATTGTACACTTGAAACTGATGTTATATGTCAGTTATACCTCAGTTAAAAAAGGTTAAACCAACAACTAGCATATGATCTAGATTTTCTATTCCTAGGTATTTATAGAAAAGAAACATATGTCTGTACAAAAACACATAGATGACTGGTCGTAGGTATTTTGTTTGTTGTGGCTTTTCAGTTGCTAAATCATGTCTGACTCTTTTTGACACCATGGACTGTAGCCTGCCACACTCCTCTGTCCATGGTATTGTCCAGGAAAGAATCCTGGAGTGGGTTGCCATGCCCTCCTCCAGGGAATCTTCCTGACCCAGGGATCGAACCCAGGTGTCCTGTGTCTCCTGCTTTGGCAGGTGGGTTCTTTACCCACGAGTGCCACCTGGGAAGGCCCCATTTTATTGGTATTAGCCCCCAAATGAAAATAACCTAAATGTCTATCAACAGAAGAACTGATAAACTGCCAGGCATCCATATAATGGAAACTTCTGGTGATAAAAAGGGATGAGCCCGTGGGCCCAGCAGCAGTGTGGATGGAGGTGAAAGCAATTATGAGAGTGAAAGAAGCCAGACAGCACTGAGTACGCCCTGTGTGCCTGAGCTTACATAAAACTCTGGAAAATAGAAATTAATCTACAGTGACAGAGAGCAGGTCAGCGGTTGCCTGGGCAGAGAAGCGGGAGCAGAGAGGAAGGCATGCAGATGGGCAGGAGGGAGCCCCAGATGGGGATGTGGTCCAACATATATAAATAGATCAGGGGTGGTTTCACAAGTGTGCCCTGGGTCAAAATGTAACACATCACACACTTTAAATGGGTGAAGCTTATTAAAGGTCAAATATGCCTCAGTAAGACCGATTTAAAACATCCTTGGCGGGCTTCTTTCCCTCATTATATTTCAATCTGCAACCCCATACGGACTGCACAGTGTGCTGTGCTCAATTGCTCAGTTGAGTCCGACTTTGCGACCCCCATGGATTTTGGCCCACTAGGCTCCTCTGTCCATGGGATTCTCCAGGCAAGAATATTGGAGCAGGCTGTCATTCCCTTCTCCAGGGGATCTTCCTGACCCGAGGATCGGACCGGCCGCTCTGCACTGGCAGGCAGGTTCTTTACCACCAGGACCACCTGGAGTGGTCCCTCAAATTAAATGGACTGCTTTTGGTAAGTGTTTAGGTTGCTTCCAGTCTTCTATGATTATTCATGTGTATGTGTCTTTGTTCATTTAGGCAATTATTTCTACAGCTTGAACTGGAAATGGAGTTGGGTCCAAGGAGATGCATGTTTTAATTTCTAAGAGATATAGTCTAACTGCCCTGCTAAGTTAAAAAAAAAAAAGAAAAACCAAACGAAACGAAGAACAGTGTAAAGATGTTCTGTGGATTTACTCCCTCATGCACAGATTTACTCGTTCCCACAACCCTAAGCAGCACGGCATCCAAATAATACGGCTGACAACCCCGCTATTTCCCTTAAAGATGATAGGGTGGCTGACCCCAGGCTGGAAAGGGCAGGGGCGTAGCTGGGGCATGCTGCCATGGAGGCAGGTCCCAGGGGGACCCATGAATAGGAAAGGTGGTGATATCATGCCTTTAAAAAGTAGCTCAATTCATAAATGGACAAGTAGAAATTACCACTGTCAAGACGAGCTCTATTTTCAGACAATTGCTCGTGAGGTCGGGCAGGGGCACCACCAAGCTGCACCATCACACAGACCGGGCTCCTGTGCCCAGTGTCAGAGGTGATGGCAGATGGAGACCCTCAGCTGTCCATGCAGAAAGAGCCCTTCCTCCCCTGCCCGCTGCCCAGAGGCCAGCTCTCGGCAGGGGGCTGTTTCCATCTTTGTCCAGTGTGATTCTGCTGCCTGTACTTGACCTATGGCTCAGATTTCTGAGATGCAGATTTGCATAAGCAGCTGGGCTTCCACTCGCTGTTTGCAATACAGCTCATCAGCAAAGAGGCGGTTCTTCCCCTTCCCTCACCAGGACCCTCTCTCTCTGTCTCTCTGTCTCTCTCTCTCTGACATGCACCGCTCCTCTCCGCACCACCAACACAGAACAAAGTCACTTCCTGGTGGACTTCGCAAGTCTAGGATCCTCTCCTTCCACTGTCCACAAATCCTTTCTGTCTGCTCTTCAAGGCAGATGGAGGATCTGGCTCTGGGGCTTCCAGGTGAGTCTGTCAGGATTTGCTGAGGCCTCAGCCTCTGGAGTCTGATTCCAAAGCCTGTTTCACAGGATGTAAGTGAGTTTTTATTTGAAAAGACATGTCTCCTGAGTGGCCAGAAAGAGGCAGGACCAGTAGAAGATGTTGGAACTTGAAATATGATGCGAAGAGCCAACTCATTGGAAAAGACCCTGCTGGGAAAGATTGAAGGCAGGAAGCGAAGGGTGTGGCAGAGGATGAGCTGATTGAATGGTGTCACTGACAAAATGGACATGAATTTGAGCAGACTCTGGGAGATGGTGAAGGATGGGGAAGCCTGGAGCGTTGTGGTCCATGGGGTCAAAAAGAGTCAGACATGACTGAGCGACTGGACAACAGGCTAAGGGGACGCATTTCCGGGTTCTGATGGAAGGTAAAGGAAAGTTGAGATTCCATGTTTCTCCTGCGTTTTGACCCCTAGTCTACCTTTGCCCACTTAACATTATTCTTATTTTGGGAAGTCATTTCATCCTGATATTCTAGAATGCTGCTTATGTTTTGAAGCGAAGTTTTTAGAGCAGTGGCGATGTCTTCCGTGAAATATCTGAATTAGGTGTGCAGGCTTTTAAAATCCATTTAATTAGGTACTTAGGGGTGCACTTGCAAACACTCAGAAAGACCTCGGGGAAGAAAATAGCTTAGGAGTACTTAGAAATGAGACTGCATCTTGTTTCTTCTTGCAGGTTCTGATAGCTGGAGGTAGGAATGCATCTTCTGTTGCAGGAGGAAATCGAGACAGACGTGATGAGCAAACCTGGAACTGGGTGATGGGAGGTGCTTCCCCCGAGGAGGACAAGCAAGACCTCTGAGCATCCACCACACCCCAGGGATGCTGACCAGCCTGCCGGGAAACCAAGACGTCACTTCAAGGGTGGGGTCAGTGCCCTGAAGGATGTGACAGGGTGGGTGTGGGGTAAGGACCAAGCTGGGCAGAAGGGACAGAGCTCTGGCAGCTCCTTGACCCTCCTCCATGAACCTTGCTGTCCCTGGGATGTCCCAGAGGTCCTGGGACCCACGACAGTTGACTGTGCTCACCTCGCCCCCCTCCAAGCTTGGGATGCCCTATCCCAGAGTCACCACTGAGCACAGAGGGAGTGTTTACACAGTGGAAATCGCTGGACCCTGCAGATCAGAGCTTCCTGCCCTGTCTCCTGAAAGCTGGGTGTTGATACTGGTTGGCCACCCCTGCCCCAAGGGCTCTCTCTGTCCCTGATGTCTCCCCTGCCCCCCCAACTCCCGACCCATGCAGCTGACTACTGTTGGTAAGGAGCAGCCTTTCTCTACAGTTTGGGTCATCTTCCTGGGCATCCCTTGGAACTTGGATGGGGGGAGGGGTAACACCCAGGGTCACGTTTGCAAAGAGCTTAGGTGGTCACAGACCTATCAGGAGGGGGCCTTGGGGGAGGAAGGAACCCCATGTGGGATGCGTCTCAGGAAGCCCCTCCCCTGGGATGTGCTGCAGGTAGACCCTGGGAGGGACACACAGCAGTTGCAATGCACTGGAAGCAGCCTAGGAAGAAGACACAGGAGCAGAACATGGAGGCAAGCAGAACATGGAGGGGCTTAGAGAAGTCCAAAATCTGGTGGGTAAATTGTAGTGGGTTATCCCTTCTGAAGGGGCTTCCCTGGGAGCTCAGCGGTAAAGATTCTATCTGTCAAGTCAAGCAATGCAGGTTCAATTTCTGGGTTGGGAGGATCCCCTGGAGAAAGGAATGGCAATCCATTCCAGGATTCTCTGGAAATTCCATGGACAGAGGATCCTGGTGGGCTACAGTGCATGGGACTGCAAAGAGCTGGACACAACTAAGTGACCAACACACAACCCCTCTGAAAATAGGAGTGGAATAAAGGGAGGTTAGAGGGGAGACCATAGTTGCTAATGAACATGTAGTCGTTCCGAATATGAGAAGTACTGGATTACAGGAACAACCAAGAAAGAGCTTGATGAAATGGCTTATTTATTTTTAGGCTCAACAAGATTTGTAAAGTAGAGCATTGATTGATTGATGACTCATTGATTCAATCAGAAGCTTATGGAGTACACACTGCGTGCTGGGCAAAATGTGCTGGAGCTGCAATTGAACAGGTTAGATGAGGGTTCTAGTTTACTGCCTGGTGGGAGAGAAAAGAAAGAATCTAATAATGATATCAACAATTAGGTGATTGCAAATTGTAACATGTGTGAGCTTTACAGACAGAAGGGAGCAAGTGCAAAAGTCCTGGGGTGCAAGTGAACCTCCCGCCAGGAAGGGGCAGAGTGACCAGGCTGTGGAGGTGGAGAGGCCCGAGGGCTGAGCTGGCCGTGACACCCAGGCTAGGTCTTCGGGTGACAGGGAGCACTGAGGGCATAAACCAGGCATATGGGCCTTCAGAGGTTCTGTGTTAAAGTCCACTGGCAGGGATGCTGTGGGGGGACAGATAGGCTAGTGGAAAGGCCTGGAAAGAATAGCTCCCCACTCTTCACATCCTGGTCCTAAACTCCACGGTTCCCAGGCCCTGGGAAGTCACAGCCTGACACCTGTTTCCCCAGCTCACCTTGTGATTTTCATAAATGCAAATTCAAATACTTATCTGCTCTGTAAAGACTTAGTGAGTTTAAATTACCATCATCCCGTCAATGAATTCCAGGGAGGTTGGAATCATCATTCTCACAGATAGAACAGGCATTAAATCCACAGGGGAGTCATTAAAAGATGGCTCTTTCTCTCCATTTGACCAAAGCGGCAGTTGTAATGTATTTATGCAGGATTTGGAAAATAGAATTCAATTAGAACTGAAACGGTGTTAAATTAAGTAATTCCTGTTGTATTTGTCTGAGAGACGGGGTGGCCTGACCTGGGAGGGGAGTGCCCCTCCTACGCCCCTGGCTCCCTTTCAATGGCTGACAGAGACCCCTGGATCCTGCTTAACCCGTTAAACTCTCATTTAATTCTGTTAGTGACACCTGAGAGCCATGCAGGTTTATTGGTGCAATTTGATAAGTTAATAGGAATAATCTTCTTTGTTCAACTTCTCTTGTGGGACTTCACTCATGCAGTATTACTGTCAAGCACAAGTCATATGGCTTGATCATGTTCCCTTTAAATAACAAGGTATAATGAAAGGATAAAACAGACGGAAATGGATACGCCAGTTCCCTTTTTATTTTGCTTTTTACCATGATAGAGTTTGAGATTTCGGAGACAAGGAGACTTTGAGCTATTTGGGAAGAAGCTGTTTCAATACCTGCTTCGTTGCAGTTAAATTCTTGGTTGCTGTCTGCCAAAAAAAGGTAGATTTCAGGCAATTATTATGGACCTGAAGACAGAATTTTCTAGCCAATTAGAAAACAAAATGAAAAATATTCATGGTTTAAAAAAGCCCAGACCACTAAAGAGAAAAAAGGAAAATCACATGGATTTGGGGTTTGGCTGTCTGCATCCAGTGAATGTGCTATTATGCTGAGTCACTTCAGTCATGTCTGACCCTTTGTGACCCTAAGGTCTGTAGCCCACCAGGGTCCTCGGTCCATGGGATTCTCCAGGCAAGAACACTGGAGTGGGCTGCCATGCCCTCCTCCAGGGGATCTTCCTGACCCAGGGATTGAAACCCAAGTCTCCTGCATCTTCTGTATTGCGGGTGGATTCTTTAATGCTGCACCATCGGGAAAAGCCCCACCCAACGAGAACTTCAAGCAACTATTCAATTTCTCCCTCTGCTGCATAGTCACAGTGTAATGTGAATATTCAGATCCTTTACTGGGACAAACATTCACACTCAGGGGTAAAACTTGCTCTACAGTTACAACAATTACACGTCCAAATGCGGATTCTGAAGACATGAAGAGAATCCTGAATGGCAGACTGCGTTTTATCCATTTGAGATTATAGCTAGAGTGTGAGATATGTTGGTAAAAATTAGGCTCCGCTCCCACAAGTTAGTGTTTCTTTCTATAGACTGAGGATCAAATGCAGCGACATCTTTTTCTATGCTTAGAAAATAAATGGTGGACAGTTTGGTTTTGAGAGGAAAGGGGATGGGTGCAGGGCTTAGAACCTCGCTGTGGATTTCTGAGCTTGGTGTTGAAATCAGAGCGTGAATTGAGACAAATGGTAAGAAATGTTTGCAGTCCCTAGACAAACAGCAACCTCAATGCATTTTTCATACATGTAGACTTGGCAGTTTTCAAAATGCCTCTCACAGAAATGGCTAACATATGATAAATACCCCATAAGACATGTACGATCCCTTTGGAGCCTCAGGAAGCAGATGGTGTGTCTGTAAAAATAAGGATCAGGCGAAGAGAGCAAAGGGGAGTGGGCCTCGGAGGCTCCTGTTAGCAGAACGCCACCCACCCAGAAGCCTGAAACCCTTTGCTGATCCAGAGAAAATTCTGAGTTCAGATGAAAGGTAATTTCACTGGAATACACTGAGGAAGTGATAACTCATGACGTGGACTTTTGTTGCTGGGACATGTAGGTTCTCAGTTTTCACTGCAGGCACTGTTCAGAGAAGCTCAAGCTGTGGGTGCTTCCTCTTGAAGAATGAGGTCACCAGCTGGAAAACTGGATCAAATCTCATCATCTCAAATGACCGGAGGAGTCTTGATCCTGGCTAAGAAGGTGAGAGATCAAAGAGGAGGAGATGCCATCCGTGGTTGGTGCTGAGTTCAAGTAGCTGGCTCTTTTCTGGACATGTGGGTGGCGAGTCTGGCATTCAAAGACATGTATGTACCATTTAATAAGAGATGCACTCAGCTTCCTGCTGGAGGGTGAAGGCTGTGAATCCCAGACAGGAATCCACAGCCCCTCCTCCTCTCCAGGGTCGACCACGAGCCCCAAGCTTTTGCTCAAGGAAGGCTGAGCTGCCCCTCCAGGTATCGATGCCCTTCCTTGATGTGTTGTTCAGTCACTAAGTTGTGTCTGATTCTTTGTAACCCCACGGACTGCAGCAGCCAGCTCCTCTGATCTCTACTATCTCCTGGAGTTTGCTCAAATTCATGTCCATTCAGTAAGAGATGCTATCTAATCATCTCATTCTCTGCTGACCCCTTCTCCTTTTACCTTCAATCTTTCCCAGCATCAGGATTTTTTCAATAAGTTGGCTCTTCATATCAGGTAGCCAAACTATTGGAGATTCAGCTTCAGCTTTAGCTTCAGTCCTTCCAGTGAATATTCAGGGTTGATTTCCTTCAGGATTGGCTGGTTTGATCTCCTTGCAGTCTAAGGGACTCTCAAGAGTCTTCTCTAGCACCATAATTGGAAAGCACCAATTCTCCAGTATTCAGCCTTCTTTATGGCCCAGTTCTCACCTCCGTACATGACTACTGGAAAAACTATAGCTTTGACTATGCAGACCTTTGTCAGCAAAGTAATGCCCTGTACATTCTGATTATCGAGTGTGCTTGTTATTTCTTTGAATGCCCTGTAGTTTGTTCCAGAGGAGAGCCCACCGGCTCTACTGGCAGTGTGGTCACTGGCTGGGCCAAGTGTCCTGCAAGCCCACATCAACCTCGTGAGGTCGCAGCTCTGGCAAAGCTGTGGCAACAGAGGGTCAGGATGGGAAACCAAGAAAATAAATACCTCCTCAATCGAGTCCTGGTGCCCCTCTGGGTTGTGGGGGCAGTATCTCCATGTGGTTTATTAACTCAGTTAAATCCATATTTCCTTCCTCAAGAGTAGGAGTCATGATAATAACCAAGTCCACAAAAGAAAGTAAAAGTTTACGGTAGTTCGTGAATCATGAAATGCTTTAGATGCCGGGAGCAAACAGCATAGTGACTCAGGCTATTCAGTGAGCCCTTTGTCTCCTAACAGGTGGCGGGTGCCCGCTGGGACAAGACTTGGGTTTCCTGTCCCTCTGGCAGGCATGTATGTCCACGTGCACATTTTGAATCAGTTCCCGAAGTGGACAGGCCATGAGAACTATTACACAAACCTCTATTTTCCTAAATCATTGTTTGAGAAAAATTGTTCTGAGCTTTCAATGCAAGAGCCAATAGCCATCCAGTTTATTGTGCCACATTCAATCAATTCCTGAAAGTCCTGGGAAAAACAGACTGTACGTAGTAATAATAATCATAATGTCTATTTGCCTATCTTGAGCTGCATTTTTAAGTTACCTTGTGGAATTCTTAAAAGCAGGAATTATTACTCTAATGTTAGAGGTGAAGCCTAGAAATAAAATAACTTTCCCAGACAATGAATAGGGGTACAGGGTTTGCATGCCGTGCACTTGAATTGTTAACTTGAACAGCAGCTTCCCCACCACGTTCCAAGTGTCAGGCACTGTGTTAAGCATGTTATATGTGCAGTCACTGCTCCCTAGGTGCTCAGGAATTGTTGCTGATCAATAAGTCATGTCAGCATCCGGGAGAGATCACTGCTGAGAGGATGGTTTCTGAAGTCCACTTTTCCCCACCAAGTAGACAAACCCTCTGAGGGGCTCTCGTAACAGAGACAGGCTCCAAGCCCCTTGGCATACTATCCTTACCTTCAAATGTAAAGAGATTCTCCCCCCTCTCAGCAACATCTTCAGTGTGGTACCTTAGTTCTACACCCAGGAGACAGGCAGTCTGTTCCCATGATGTTGTCAAGTTCAAGGTCACTCGCTCATTTCTCGATGTCTTCACCAGTTGTTTAGTTAGACCCAGGCTGAGCAGCAGGCTCTGTCAGGCTTCACTTTGCATGGAAAATAAATGCCCCCCTCCCCCCCCGGAAAAAAATCACAGCTTCCAAACCGCATGTTTCAATCTTTCACTGGTGATTTAAATTTTAAAATGTTTCTATTATAAACCCTGAAGAATGGTTTCTTCTGGGTTCATTTTAAAATCGCCCTGTAACAATCCTGTTCCTGGAAATATCAGTCAAACTTAATAATAGGAGAGTTGAAAATAGAATGATAAAGACTTTTCTAACACTTCTTTTCCCCATTTAAGTTAGATGACAATTTTGTTTACTTGGTTCAAGTGAAATTCCAGTTGCATTGTGAGCTTTTTAGAAAAATGAGACATTTATCTTCTCTCTGTACAACATGGAGCTCACAAGCTCCTGTAATCTTGATATAATCTTTACAGAGGTCCATAAAGAAGGCTGCCACAGTATATAAACCTATCATGGCCAGGGCAGCCTGTTTTCCCAGCTCATGGACCAAATGATACTGAGTTTTCTCCTTGGTCCATTAGGGAAGAATTTAGTGTTAGTCGATTGCTACTGCTAAGTTGCTTCAGTTGTGTCCGAATCTGTGCGACCTCATAGACGGCAGCCCACCAGGCTCCCCCATCCCTGGGATTCTCCAGGTAAGAATACTGGAGTGGGCTGCCATTTCCTTCTCCAGTGCATGAAAGTGAAAAATGAAAGGGAAGTCACTCATTTGTGTCCGACTCTTCATGACCCCATGGACTGCAGCCTACCAGGCTCCTCCGTCCATGGAATTTTAGTTGTGTCCAACTCTTTGCAACACTCTGGACTGTAGCCTGCCAGGCTCCTCTGTCCATGATATTCTCCAGGCAAGAATACTGGAGTGGGTATCCATTCCCTTCTTCAGGGGATCTTCTGGAGCCAGGAATCAAACTCAGGTCTCCTGCACTGAAGGCAGATTCTTTACCATCTGAGCCACCAGGGAAGCCCTTAGGTAAGAAGATGCAGCTGATACCATGTGTACATTTGATCAAGAGTCCTCAAAATCAAATACCACTGTGGTCAGGCAGGGCATATACATAAGTAAAACACACTTGGTGTGAAGAGAGAAAGGAACTCCTCCCCTACCCCCACTGTAGCTCTAGCATCTTCTGGTCACATGGGAAGCGGGCACCATGCTGTCAGATCTTAATTTCCTAGGAAAAGCCAGGAATCCAGACACTTTATGTGAAATCACCTTAGCTATTGGCAGGTCATTAAAAAAGCAAAAGGAAAAGCATTGCACAAGCCAAGCAGAGCAGACCAGCAGGCCACGAATGCTGGCGCCCTGCAGCCTGTGTTTCTGCTCCATTCTGAGGTCAGGTTGGATCTGAGCATCTCCCTGAATCTCATCCTCGACAGGCTAATTATTCTGAGTGTCTGTCCTGGACATCGTGGCTTTTATACTCACACGTTCTTACCTTGTTTTTATTAATACTTCTAGTTCCCCACTTTACAGCTCTGCCTCACGACCTGTTGTCACCCAAATTATTATTATCAGCAGCTGGATTTGACAGGTTTTCTCAGTTCTGTTCCCATTATTATTCTACTCAATTCCCCTCCCCCCTTCCCATTTTGCTGTGTTTTATACATGTACAAAGACATATTGGGAGCTTCAAATGCATTCAGCACCAAGCAAGTCATTTAATACAGTGATCGCTTAGTGCCCTTTGCAACAGTTGCATTTAAAATGTATCGTTCTTTTATTTACTGCTCTGGTCCACACTCTCCACTTGATGCTAACATTTCTTGACTTACCATTCAATCAATAATTCCAGAGAACAATTGGTTTCCCTGAACTCTCCCACAAATGTCCTTAATTTCCTTGCTTTAATTCCCAGAGTCATTCGTATTAACTCCCCAGTCTAGTGAGATTACAGCTTTGCGGCTCTCAGCTGTTGGCTGAAAAGGACCCATACAAAATGCTAAAGATCCTTCAAACTTTGTTTCTCAGTAGGTCTATAGCATCTTCTCTTTCTGCCTCTTATTTTTAATCCTTCAAGGCAAAACTATTTAATGTATGTGTTTGAAAGTAATCTCATTTTGAATTCATATGGGTCATCATTTAAAAAATTACCAAGCCACATATGTACCCAAAAGTATGATAAACACCAGGCCTATTTGGGATATGGAGAAACTTAGAAACTCTTTCCTATAAATTTTCCATGAGGATACATGCTGGAGCTAGAAACATAGAATGCCAGTGGCAATTGCTTTTCCTAGCAATTTGCTTTTACAAATAAAAGATGTGCTCTCAAAATTGGATATTAACAGTATACAGTGGAAATTGACATGAGCAATGTTTCCACACAGTGTTAGGATTCCAGGTGCCGGCGAAGAGTTGGCTCAGTGAAAATCAATGATTTTATTAATATATACAGGACCCAGCTCCTCATCCTGCTTAGAGGCTCTTTAATGAGGTCGATGCCGCAAACACAGGGTTTTGAAAAAAGTGAAATAAATGGCATGTCAGTTCTGTTAAGTCATGGTTGGTGCTGTATTTTTTCCCTTTTCCTCCCCAAATGGAGCACACTAAATAACCAGAGTCCTTGGATGCATATCATCTTGTTAAAAGAGGCTCCTGGATCCTGAATTAAGTCACGAAAATGAGGTTGAGACAAAGCTGTATGTGCCCCCCAAAACCACCCAAATGCCCAGATCTCTCGGTCCCTGCACAGCAGGTTCTCTCCAGCACGCCCAGCATCACAGAGCTCATTAGTGTCACGATGGGTGTGAAGTTAACTTCCAGAGCTGCTGAGAGATCTAATTAGATGGAATGACTGATTGTTAAACACTTTAGGCTCTGGATGGCACTCACTTTGCAAAATAAATCAAGTTTCCTATGTATGCGTCCGGGTCTCGTGGGCTGGAAGAAAAAAAACATGCAACCCCATATTTGCCAGAGAGTCACCACAGTTCTCATCACTAAGGTTAAAAGTACATTTTGTTGTTGTCAAGGGTGAGCAAGAGAACACTTTGACTTTACATGTAGCTCCTTAGGCAATACTATTTAGTTACCAAGTTTTAACTGGAATATTTTATTCTTCTAAGAGAGGAGAAGCATGTATAGTTGGGGAGATCCCACTTCAATCCCCTTCCTGTATTTCCTTTTTTAAAAACTAATTTTGTTATTTACTTTTGGCCATGCTGGGTCTTTGTTCCTGTATGGACTCTTCTGTAATTGCATGAGAGGGGGCTACTCTTCAGTTGTGATGTGTGGGCTTTATCACGGTGGTGGCTTCTCTTGGGGAGCACGGGCTCTAGGGTGAGAAGGCTTCGTAGCTGTGGCACGTGGGCCCTAGAGCACAGGCTCAGTCGTTGTGGTGCATGTGCTTAGTTGATCTGTGGCATATGAGATCTTCCTGGACCAGGGATTGAACCTCTGTCCCCTGCATTGGCAGGCATATTCTCTACCACTGAGCCACCAATAGAGAGAGAAGCGCCCCCTCTTTCTCTGTTTCCAATTGGATACTTCAAAAGTGAGACATGTCATATCCTGTTCACAGATGAAGTGCAGTGAGAAATGCCATGACTCAGTGTCTACTTCAAAACCACAGCCCCTCCAGAGCACAGGCGGTCTGTCTCCGGGAGAGAGGCCGCCGTGCGTGGGGCCTGGGCTTGGATGGGAATTCATGACCTTCGGCATGCATTGGTTATTAAGATTTCATAAGGGTTACAGTACATTGTCACAATATTATGTCACTTCCTCCCAAAGTACGGAAGACATCACGACAACATGTATTTCATCAGACTATTATCCGTGGAGGCTGATTAAGGCAGACAGCCGACGGGAATCCTTCAGGTACGAGGAACGTTCCGAGGGCTGGCATTCCAATGAGACTCATACAGATGGCTGCACTGACATCCGTGCCCATTTCTTTGGAAGAATTTAATTTAGAGCAAAGAGAAAGCTTTGTTTCTCCTGTGGCTTCATTTTCTGAAGCTCATCCTTACCCGGGCAGTCTTTTCCTTAAGTTCACAGCTCAGGTCTGTTCCACAGCGATACCAGCACGAGTGTGCAAGGGGATGTGCTATAAACAGTGTTTAGTGTGACCTTGTTTGTGTTGGGAGACTGTGAGTCACCATCTCACAGTGCAGGAGTGGAGGAACAGGTGCGTGCATTGTGGTGCATTCATAATGGAGTACGATGGACTCAGGAGACGGTGGGACGATCCCATGTACTGATGTGGGAAGGGGCCTAGTATGTTGTTGTGTGAAAGCAAATTGTAGGTTGATGTGCATCGCTGAATCTTAGTTTCGTTAAAAAGATTGTAGGAAACCCAAGTTGCCTGTGTGTGGGAGTGTGTGTTTCTTTTTCTGCATGCAAATCTGTACATGTGTTCACATGTGCGTATGTGTGCACATGTGTGTACAGGTGCATTGCATGCATGTTTGAGTATACGCTGTCTCTGTGTGTACATGTGTGGATGTACATGTATGTGCATCTCTCTGTGCTCGCGTGTGAGTACATGAGTTTAGGTGTGTGCTCATGTGTGCACTTGTGCCTCACAGAATGTGTCTGGACAACCACTCCTGCCTGCATCAGTCTTCTGTTGTCACTCCATAGA
This sequence comes from Redunca redunca, assembly GCA_006410935.1. Lineage (NCBI taxonomy): Eukaryota > Metazoa > Chordata > Mammalia > Artiodactyla > Bovidae > Redunca > Redunca redunca. Next base: position 1,602,287 of record SJYQ01004059.1, read on the forward strand.
TAGCTTTGCATTTGGGTGGGGCTTTCACTTTATATATGACTGTTCTCTGCATTTATTACAGCTGACCTGGATTATTTTGTAATAAACACAAACAACCAAAAGCCTACAGCACCAGGGACAAAAAATGTGTGGTCCTTCTAGGGTGGGAGAAAGTGAAGCACTTGAGAGGAAATATTAGACCAGCTCCGTCGTGAGATCTGGCCTTCTCTGATGGCTCAGTGGGTAAAGAGTCCACCTGCAATGCACGAGATGCTGGAGAAGCAGTTTTGATCCCTGGGTCGAGAAGATATCCTGGAGGAGGAAAATGGCAGCCCACTCCAGTATTCTTGCCTGGAAAATCCCATGGACAGAGAAGCCTGGTGGACTACAGTTGAGAGAGTTGCAAAGAGTCAGACACACTGAGCAACTAAGCACACATTGTGAGATGTGTTCGATGATGCTGTCTGGGGACCACTGCTCTCCGCTCTTTACAGAAGGAGGTGGCCACTTCCACTGGGCAGTGGCTGCTGGGCTCTGCAGGGGAGAGAATCCCCTCTTCAGTGTATGAGGGTCTGCAGACTTGATAATCAACAGCCGGAGCTTGTTGTATCAGCAGAAGGAATAATAAGCATCATTGTCATCCTAATCTCTCTCCTCAGCTTCCTTTTGTTTTCCAGATAAGCAGCTGAATGGGGAAGGGAGGAGGGTGGACCTTGCTGCTCAGGAGTCACTTCTGAACACACTCAAGAGGGCCCAGAGGTAACTCCTGGCACCTCACCTCTGTTTGTCTGCACTTTGCAGAGTTAATACTTTTTAAAGCAAGGCGGCCTTGCCCTCCAGGGCCTGCAGCTGCTAGGTCTGGTCTCAGATGTTTCTGGCTCCTCTCCCACTCGGGGGGCTGGGAACCCCTGCAGGGGCTCGGAGCATGGGGATGGGCAGTGCTGGAGCCCCAAGGGAATGGACAGAACCCTGGCATATCAGGGAAGTTGCTTGTGGGTTGGCTGCTGGAAACAGCTGCCGAGGGACCCTGCCCTCCTCTCTGGGGTGTTTGCACGAATCCTCAGGCCTTCGGAGAAGGAACTGATGAGAACCCAGCTCAGGCAGGTACATGCAGAGAGGAAGGTCCACAGGTGAGTGGGGATGACACAGTCAGGGTCTCAGGATGCCCAGACTCACCTGTGAGGGTGGCTCTGGGACCTGGCTCTCCCAGTCTCTCCAGCACCCTACTCCCTCACTCCCAGGATTCAGGGCTCACAATCTGCTGCAGTGGCCAGGGAGGCTTCCCCGTCAGACGAAATGTGAAGCTCAGCCCAAAGTGATGAAGTATGTGGAGTGTGTGGGTTTGTGTGGGAGAACACGTGTGTGTATGAATGTGTAAGTGTGTGCATCTGTGTGCGAGCATATAAGGGTGGAGCTGGTGGTGGGTGGGCACAGCTGAACCAGGTGGATTGAAAGGGGGGAGGCTGGTTTCCCAAAGGAAGACCAGGTGCCACTGTGCTGGAGGGAGGCAGGTGACCCTGCAGACCCGGCCCCATAGAGATGGGGTCAGGAGAATGACCTCATGGCCTACAGGGCTGTATAACTCTGGGGCTTCCCCTCCCAGAAGGACTGCCCTGCTCCCAGAGGACCTTGTCTCCAGGATTTGAACTTGAGACCCCAGAGCTGATTTCCTCGGTCCCAGAAGCAGGGCCTCGCTCACCTGCAGCCTGCTGAATGAGAACCTCTCTGTCACTGAGACGCAGGGTATTTGAAGACACTTTGGACGTGGGTCCAGCCACAGTGCAGGCTTTAATTAGGATCCCTCTTTGTTAATCAGGGTAATCATCACCAGCGTGGTGATTTATCGGCTCTTCAGGGGCCTTGCCTTGGCGCGGTGATTAGACCTGCTCTGACAGCAGCCAGGATGCTTCTTCATTTTAATGACAGAGGAAACAATGTTTGCGAAGGAGATAACTTCATCCCTCCCTCTCAGTGGATGTGGGGCTTTGAGCTGGGAGGAAGAGCATCCTAGGAAGAAATGAGGGCTCCTCCTGGAAGCCAGGGGTTCACTCAACAACTGGGGGAGTAACCTCTGATTGCATGTGTCTGCTTGAGGGTCAGACTCATTTGAGCTCTGGTCTTTGACCTGTGCTCTTGGCCAGCTGGGAAAACATATGCACCTCCTCCCCAGAACCAGTGAGTCTGTGGCCAGGCAGGGCAGGACGTGGGGCCCAGGTCCGAGCATGTATCATGGATGAAATACCTTGGGGGTAAAGTGAGTATTTAGAGGTAGCCTGCTTCTCTTTTTACCACATCCTGCTCAAAAACCTTATTCCTGACAGTTTTGCAGACAAGCTGAGCTGGCTTTCAGCAGAAGAGCCTTGAATGTGGGTGTTTCTTGCATAAGTGGATGCATCTGAAGCATCCCCATTTGAAGCACTCAGTACCTGAGGGGTGTGATCAGCCCGCTGCTCGATGGAGGACTGGCTGATGCATGCTCTGGGGCTTCCAGGGCAGAAGGAGTGGTGGGCAGCGGTTATCAGGATGCCCACAGCCACAGCTTTGGTGGAGCCTCTATCTTGAGAAACAAGTGTCCTGTGTGCCTGCTGGGACGGTGACCCCAGAGTCATCTCCAAGGTGCCCGGTTACTAGAAGGGGTCATGTGCACTGACCCAGGGCCAGTCTCCTGCCAGGATGGTGAGGCCCTTCTGATGGAAGCCTCAGAGGGCAGAAAGGCCAGTGGTCACTCCCTCGAAGCAAGTTGGGCAGACCAGGGAGCAGGGGTGGCTGACAGTCAGGACTTGCTATTAACAGGCCATTCTGGCTGCAGGCGTGCGCCTTGGACATCATCTGTGCTATGGAGGCCTGGGCAGTACCACCTTTCCATGGCTAGATGCAGTAGGTAAAGCTCTGAGAAGCCCAGGCAGCTCGAGGGTCATGAAAGTGGTGACATGGCAGTCCCCTTTGGTACTGGAAGCAAGCACAAACCCCAACTGTTTTTTCCAGTTGCCTGGATTTCTGACTGTGAACCAGGACTCCACCCCTTTGCAGGGAGAAGTGTCAGCCCTGAGGGTACCATGAAGGGTCTTTGTTCCTTCAACTCCACAAGAGTCCTGTGGACACAAGCCAGACCCTAAGGCCTCTCAGATGAGTTGGGGAGGGACCCCAGTAGATGCTGCAGGGAGGCAGGACTGGACTCCACCATCTGGACTTGGAGGAGCTCCTGCTGTATTGTGGGGCATATGGGAGGAAAGAACTCTGGGGTAGGCCATCATTTAGGTACCAGGGGCAAAGATGCTTTTGTTTCTCTCCAACTCATCACGAGTGTCCAGGAGCATGTCTATGAGTGAACAGTCACTGAGCAAGTGAGAGATTTAGTTTCTGGGCAGCAGTGCATGATGGCACATATTCCTCCTTCCTAGGTTGGTTCTGTGTCCACCAGAAAGCATCCAAAACTGAAAGAGGAGCCTCTGGACAGTCATAGGCTGCTTGGCATCCAGCCAATTACAGTCATCAATAGGCAGTGATCTAGAACTTGGGGCAGGACATTCTGACTCGTTTTATGTTTATGACTCTTAGAAAGAGTGTGTGATTTACTGTTAGCGTTTCATCTAGCTGTGGGCTTCGTGCTCCCATAGTATCCTTGGCTTGGTGATTTGCAAAGAGAGGGCTATTTCTGCTACAGTTTGCACTGGAGACAGGAAAGCAGATCCTAGCGAGCTGATTCCACAAAGGACAGATAGGAGGAGAAGGAGGATGATGGGACAGGATGATGCAACTTTCATAGCCGATGACATGTGAGGAATGTAACACCCATTTGCTGCTGTGAGAAGGCTAATCCCGCTCTGCAAACAAGGGCTGGTAAGACACATAGAGCATGTGCCATCATTTGAGATGCATGGATGCATTAGTAGGCTTTGCAGTGGAGACGCCTAGATATTTGGTCAAACATTATTCTACGCATCTGCAAGGGTGTTTCTGGATGAGATGTGCTGAGTGAACTGAAGACAGAAGATTGCCCTCCCCAGTGTAGGTGGGCCACATCCAATCAGTTGAAGACATGAGTAAAACAAAAGGCAGAGTAAGAGGAACTCCTTTGTTTGACTGCTGAGCTGGGACACTGATCCTCTCCTGCCTTCAGGCTTGAGCTGAAACTTCAGCTTCTCCAGCTTGTTGATGGCAGATCTGGGATTTCCAACCTCCATAATCATGGGAGCCAATTCTCTACAGTAAATCTTTCTCTCTCTAAACATCCTGTTGGTCTGTTTCTTGGGGAGCCCTGATGAACACAAGCCTCCAGGGTGGGCCATCCAATGGCAGCACTGCAGAGACTCCATGCCCATGCCAGGTCCAGGATAAAGTGTGTATGGAGTGGGGGTTGTAGGGCCCCAGACCTGGGTATCCACCTCCTGACCTGGGCTCATTGGTCATTACACATACCTTCTTGTCCAGGAACCATAGTCCCCTGAAGGGGGCTCTATGAAGCTTCCACTGCAAGCTCAGTTCAACCTCCCTGAACTTCAGATCCCTAAGGAGTATCCCTGGGGCCACATCCCATGTGAGGGTGGGACCTGAAGCCCTTGACGACTCAGGACTCGTCTCCATCTTCATCTTCTGGTTGGCTCTGCTTCCTCACGTTCAAAGGCACCAACTGTTCCTGGGATTCCCAGGTGGCTCTGTGAAGAATCCACCTGCCAATGCAGGAGACACAGGGAATGCTGGTTCAATCCCTGGGTTGGGAAGATCCCCTGGAGGAGGAATGGCAACCCACTCCAATACCTTTGCCTGTATTCAAATGTCTCCATCCTGTTCAAAGGCACCAGCTCTTCCTCATCCCCTCTGGGACTCCTCAGTGGATCTAAGCTCTCCTCAATCCTGTGTTCTCCAGGCAGCCTCTCCATGAGGCCCTGCCCTTGGGACAAGGGCACACATGCATTCTCAAAGTGAAAGTGAGAGTGAAGTTGTTCAGTCGTGTCCGACTCTTTGGGACCCCGTGGACTGTAGCCCACCAGGCTCTTCCATCCATGGGATTCTCCAGGCAAGAATACCGGAGTGGGTTGCCATTTCCTTCCCCAGGGGATCTTCCTGACCCAGGGATTGAACCCAGGTCCCCCGCATTGCAGGCAGATGCTTTAACCTCTGAGCCACCAGGACAAAATGCCAAGTCCCCAAAATCTCATTCTTTCACAGGAGTGTGAGATGCCCATGACATCACACAGTTTGCACAGAGAGCACAGTGTGGATGGCTGCCTGGCCTCTACTTTCACTGGAAGTTCTGAGTCAGTGACTTTTCTTTTAAAAGAATTACAATTACTCCCAAGTTGGCCTCACCTTGAATTCAGCCCACGGGAAAGTGCAGGGATCCACTTATTAAAAACAGGAGGAGAGAGCAGTGAGCTATCTTCTCCCAGCAGAGAAGTGTGGTCAAAGGGAATTTCACGTTTTATTTCTGTGGTTTGGAACTATTTTATTACTGTAAGAAGCTATACGATTTCATAATAAATCTTGAGCGCAAGTTAATGCAGTTTGTAATTAGTACATAGTAAGAATTTATAGGGAAATGCATGTCCCCTATCCGCTTGGAATCAGTGTGTGCCCTTAAGCAGGTAATGCCTGTCCCTGGTAATTATATTTGTACTGAGGTTTGTCCATTAAATCTAATTTTCCTCCTAAAGATTATAAAGAAATGTTTTAAGCCAAAGCTTGCCTACATCACAAATTCTGAAGTAGCAGAGTCCACATTAGTGACAATTTCCTTCATTTAGAGTTGTTATCAGGGACCTAATCGGTTACTCCTGGCTGGCTGGGTTCTGTGTGCTACATATTTGGAGAAAGAACAAATGGAGGTGCGTTCATTTTGCTGAATAAACAGGTAAAATATGTCAAGAGCACAAGCACTTATTTTGCCTTAGGCTTATAATATCCTGTTCCATGTCTGTTGCAGAAAAGAGAAAAAAACACATTTTGTCTTTTGATTTATAATTCATACGGTTGGTCTTCTGATGAACTCAATTGTTAATGTTTTCTCTTTGTAAGACAGGGTTTGAGCAACGTCAATATTTTAATGTTGGTAGCTAATGCTTGCTTGACATAATTTGTATAATATTCCCTTTAGAAACTGAAAGGAAAAGGAAGCACCTTTCCTGAAATAAAGTTTTAGGGGATGAAGATATCCACCACATTCAACATTCAGGATCCATTTATCTCAGGATTTTAAAGAAATATTAGAAATATTCAAAGTGGCAAGATATCACTAGTGCAGTCTACAAGATAAATTAGACACAATGGTATCTCGCCTTTGATTTATTACCCAGAAAATGTAAATGCGATTCTATGAATATTACTCAATGAGTGAAAAATGCCAACGGTAGTTTACTGTGATTATTCTAGGCTAAAAACTCTGTCCAGTTGTTCTATCAATAGTCCAGTTGCTAGGAAATTTAGGTGGCATCCTTCTCTTGAAGAACACTGGACATTTTATCCTGTCTACTGGCAGAGATGAGAGGAGCAGAATGGGCTGTATGTGACTGCCAACAGGAGGGCTGTGATTTCCCAGCTGAAAGGTTTTGCTGGACGGTGATAGCTAAGGTAGTGCAGAGTATAACAAAATGTTGAGCACCCACCCAAGCTCAGTGATAATGATGGTTTACCTGCATTTCCTTAGGCTAATATTGCTGGACTCATGGGGTCACTTTCCCCCCTGGGCTGGTGGCCCCTGTGTCTGATGTGAAAACTGGGAAGTAGCAGCAGTATCCACTCTGTCAGAGAATTATCATTAAATTGTGTAGATAAGCTGATCAGAATTGGTGCATTTTGCACAAGAGTATTGGCTCAGATGGTAAAGTGTCTGTCTGCAATGTAAGAGACCGGGGTTCGATCCCTGGGTTGGGAAGATCCCCTGGAGAAGGAAATGGCAGCCCACTCCAGTATTCTTGCCTGGAAAATCACATGGACGGCGGAGCCTGGTAGGCTACTGTCCATGGGGTCTCAAAGAGTTGGACACGACTGAGCGACTTCAATTCAAAGATTAAATAAGGGGCTTTCCAGGTGGCTCAGTAGTAAAGAATCGCCTGCCAGTGTAAGAGACATAGGTTTGATCCCTGGGTTACAAAGATCTTCTGGAGAAGGAAATGGCAATGCACTCTAGTATTCTTGCCTGGGAAATTCCATGGACAAAGGAGTCTGGTGGGCTACAGTTCATGGGGTCACAAAGAATTAGACTTGATTTAGCGACTAAACATCAACAGCAACACCCTTTAAGCATTGTACAAAATTGAAATTAAAAAAAGAAGTGAGTTCCTCAGGGGCTTCCCTGATAGCTCATTTGGTAAAGAATCTGCCTGCATTCCAAGAGACCCTGGTTTGACTTCTGAGTTCCCCAGAGGGGAGCACAGTTTCACATCTGACAGGTAGGGGCTCTGGTTCCCCTGCAGGCTTCAGGGTGGGAGGTCTTCCCTTTCCTTCCTTAGTGAGGCTGAGACTGTTTGTGGGTTTCAGACTCTAGAGGTTAGGAGTGAGAGTGGGTGTCTCTGGTCCAAATGCCCTGCTTTGTTTCAAGTACTGCTTAATCACATTCTCTATTTAACCCCTTATCCTGGAGCAGAGCCTCATTCTGGAGGTACATTTTGTTTCCCAAGCAGAGGAATTTTGTCTAACTCAAAGCATTTCCATTTCAAACAGCCATGGAGCCCAGTGTGGGCCATTCAATTCTGGCTAAATCACTTTAGACTCAAGGGTGTGCTCAGTCATGTTCGACTCTTTTGTGACCCCATGGACTGCAGCTCATCAGGCTCTTCTGTCCATGGAATTTTCCAGGCAATAATAATGGAGTGGTTTGCCATTCCCTTCTCCAGGGGATCTTCCCAGCCCAGGAATCGAACCCATAGCTCCCTCACTGGCAGGCAGGTTCTTTGCCAACTGTGCCCCTGGGATGCCACCTAGACTCTAAACGTTTCTTTAAAAGTACAGTGGTGAACCAGGAAATTACTAGAGCTAATCAATGAATATAGTAAAGTTGCAGGATATAAAATTAACACACAGAAATCCCTTGCATTCCTATACACTAACAATCAGAAAACAGAAAGAGAAATTAAGGAAACAGTCCCATTTACCATTGTGGCGAGAAGAATATAATACTTAGGAATAAATTTACCTAAAGAAAAAAAAAGACCTATATATAGAAAACTATAAAGCACCAAAGAAAGAAATCAAGGATGACACAAGTAGATGGAGAAATATACCATGTTCATGGATCAGAAGAATCAATATAGTGAAAATGAGTATATTACCCAAAGCAATCTATCGATTCAATGCAATCTCTATCAGGCTACCAATGGTAATTTTCACAGAACTAGAACAAATAATTTCACAATTTGTATGGAAGCACAAAAAAGCTCAAATAGCCAAAGCAATCCTGAGAAAGAAGAATGGAACTGGAAGAATCAACCTGCCTGACTTCAGACTATACTACAAAGCAACAGTCATCAAGACAGTATGCTACTGGCACAAAAACAGAAATACAGATCAATGGAACAAAATAGAAAGCCCAGAGATAAATCCACACACCTAAGGATACCTTATCTTTGACAAAGGAGGCAAAAACTATACATGGAGAAAAGACAATCTCTTTAACAAGTGGTGCTGGGAAAACTGGTCAACCACTTGTAAAAGAATGAAACTAGAATACTTTCTAACACCATACACAAACATAAACTCAAAATGGATCAAAGATCTAAATGTAAGACCAGAAACTATAAAACTCCTAGAGGAAAACATAGGCAGAAGACTCTCTGACATAAATCACAGCAAGATCCTCTATGACCCACCTTTCAGAGTAATGGACATAAAAGCAAAAATAAACAGATGAGGCCTAATTAAACTTAAAAGCTTTTGCACAATGAAGGAAACTATAAGCAAGGCGAAAAGGCAGCCTTCGGAATGGGAGAAAATAATAGCAAACAAAGCAACTGACAAAGAATTAATCTCAAAAATATACAAGCAGCTCCTGTAGCTCAATTCCAGAAAAATAAAATGACCCAACCAAACAATGGGCCAAAGAACTAAACAGACATTTCTCCAAAGAAGATATACAGATGGCTAAAAGACATATGAAAAGATGTTCAACATCACTCATTATCAGAGAAATGCAAATCAAAGCCACATTGAAGTACCATCTCACGCTGGTCAGAATGGCTGCTATGAAAAAGTCTACAAACAGTAAATGCTAGAGATGGTGTGGAGGAAAGGGAACTCTCTTACACTGTTCATGGGAATGCAAACTAGTATAGCCACTATGGAGAAAAGTGTGGAGCTTCCTTAAAAAACTGAAAATAGAACTGCCATATGACCCAGCAATCCCACTGCTGAGCAGACACACTGAGGAAACCAGAATTGATGTTCATCACAGCAGTGTTTACAATAGCTAGGACATGGAAGCAACCTAGATGTCCATTGGTGGACGAATGGATAAGAAAGTTGTGGTACATATACACAATGGAATATTACTCAACTATAAAAAAGAATGCATTTGAGTCAATTCTAATAAGGTGGATGAAATTGGAGCCTATTATACAGAGTGAAGTAAGTCAGAAAGAAAAACACCAATATAGTAACGCATATATATGGAATTTAGAAAGATGGTAACAATGAGCCTATATTTGATAGCGAAAGAGACACAGATATAAAGAACAGACTTTTGACTCTGTGGGAGGAGGCAAGGGTGAGATAATCTGAGAGAATAGCATTGAAACATGTGTATTACCTTATGTGAAATAGATGACCAGTCCAAGTACAATGCATGAAACAGGGCACTCAAAGCTAGTGCACTGGGACAACCCAGAGGAATGGGATGGGGAGGCAGGTGGGAGAGGGGTTCAGGACGGGGGAACACATGTACACCTGTGGCTGATTCATGTCAATGTATGGCAGAAACCACCACAATATTGTAAAGTAATTAGCCTACAATTAAAATAAATTAATTAATTTAAAGAAAAGGTACAGTGGTGAGTGTGTCTATCAATTTGTCAATATTCAAAGAATAGGAGTGCCTCTTGGATCCTCAATAAATTACTAAAAAGAGCTGAACCTGGGTGCACGTGGCCCAAGGCTGCCAATGTGACATGTCTGTGCCATTGACCTGTTGTTTCCAGCTGGCCTGAGTCCCCTGGCTTTTCTTTTTGGTAAGTTTCAGTGGCCTTGATGAGGTCCTGAGAAGCAGCGAGGGCCCTGATGATACACGGAGACAGCAGCCCGTCAAACAGTGTGGAGACAGCAGGCTTTGAAAATAAACTGAGAAAGATAAATAAGGATACAAATCTTCTAAAGCAATAAAGAAGACTTTGACATTTCAGAGCCAATATGGTATCAGAAATAGATTTTTTATCTCTATTTTTCATGTGCCCTTCAGTCTATAGATCACAATTCAGTAAAGCAAATAAAAGGACTGATGTTCTGGGGTCTGTATTTTACACACGATGAAGACATCATGGTAAAGCCTTCTCTTATACATCAGTAAATAAAAGAATACTATTACAAGAGGTAATCAAAGAAATAAGAAATATAATCGCCATTGAGGAAACAGACTGCTGCTCTGGGCAGGCTCTCAGGAAAGGCATAGATACCAAGGCAGGATGAATTTGTATTTTCTTTCCATGGTTTGCTATGTCTCTTGCTGACATAAATAGAAACCTAGTGCTTCTGTGTCCATGGGACTGAGCATCACACAAATCACAGAGCCCAGCATGGTTCCTGCTCTGATGCTGCAGAATAAACGTGCTGAGTTCTGGGACTCTCAGCCAGTGCACCCTCTATGGCTTTCACAGAGTCTGGGGACTTGTGATGACCTGTGTCTGGTGGAGGAAAGGTCAGAATTGAGACTCAGCCAAGGAGGAGGGTGGGGGTGACAGAGGCAGGCATGTGTAGGGGGGGCGGGGAGCTTGGTGAAATGAATCCATGTTGGACAGATATTAACAGCAGGCACCTGCTTGGCTTCCACATTGGAACAGCCCCTGGATCCCCAGTTTCTAGAGCATTCCTCAATGTTACCAGACCAGCCACGATGGTCTAGGTACATTGGTGAGCTGTACTTGTCTCTTATAACCCACACTCACCCAACTTGATCCTCTCCTCAAATTAATCTACCCAGCATGGTTCAGTGAAGCATGCTGCTGTCTTACAGCCATTACCCTCGGGGCATTATGTTTGTGGGGACTCAGCACCCCGAGTCTGGATCTTGCTCCCTCGGAAAGAGTCATGACTACAAATAAGAGTGTGGTCCTCCCCTTCCCTTTTTCTGAAATGTACACTGGTTGGGGTACTGGAATCCAGCCCGTGGCAATGTGGAATTCATAACGGCAGGCTATAGATTCAATAATAAGGCCCAATAAAAGGGCAGAATACAGACCCAATAAAAGTCTACGAAAGGGTCAGTATGGGTTCAGGGACATGCCACTCAAGGAGGACTTGCTTCTCACTACGTGCGGCAGCCTGGGTTTGCAGTGACACCCTTGGGACGTCACCCTGCCCTTGTCCCTCTTCTGTCTGTCCTTGCCTCTGGAGATGGTCTGGGCACTGGCTTGTTCCACTGGGTAGATGGCTTTGTGGTTTTCTACAGCTTTCCTAAATCTCGATATGTTTTGCAGAAGTAAAGGATGGCATAATTTATCACAGTTGAACATGTGCTTTGTTCAATGACAGGGTAATTAGACATTCTTTCAGCAGACACATTAAATATATACTTATGCATTAAAGCTCTGTGTCTCCGATCAGCACTGCTGATTTATGCTTTATGCTTGGATCTTAGCCTGTTGATAGCCATATAAAACGAAACTTGCATGCCAAGGCATAAAAGTGACAGGGAAGAAGAAATGGCTTCCGTATGCTAAGTCAAATTACAGGGAGGGATGGGGGTTGTCTAGGGGGATGGGGACACATGCACATACATGTATATATATGTATGTATGTGTATGTAAACACTTAGCCCTCCTGAACAGACTGGGGCTTGAATCTTTTCTCCCTTCCTCCATAAGTATTAATTATGCAGTAATCAAAATAATTTTGCATGCATAATGCTGACCTCTTTCACTAGAGGGCAACACAACTCCAGCTTCAGGAGCCTCTACCTCTGCTTCCAGTGACAGGAAGTATTTAATAAGATGCTGCACGGGTTTTATAATGAACACCCTATTAATTTTACATAAGTGCAAAGTGACTTTTGAAAATCCAGCGACACTTCTGAATACACATGACTTGGCCTTCTCAACAGCTGGCAAGCAGCTGTTCCTTCATTTTTTCCCCTGTGGACAGGGCACCACCCTGTTTTCACTTGGAGTGCATTCTTACAAGAGGAAGGGGGCACTTCCCAAGGAGTATTGCATGCGTGCTAAGTTGCTTCAGTTGTGTCTGACTCTGTGATTCTGTGGACTGTAGCCCACCAGGCTCCTCTGTCCATGGCATTTCCCTGGCAAGAATACTGGAGTGCATTGCCATTCCCTTCTCCAAGGGATCTTCTCAACCCAGGGATCAAACCCATGTCTCTCATGTCTCTTGCACTGGCAGGTGGGTTCTTTACCACTAGCTCCACTTTTCAATCTTACCTGTGCCTGCCCGCTCTAGAGCAGAATGCCATCTCAGCATCCCAGAAGTACATGGTGGAAGCTGAGCTGTAGCTTGCAAAGGCTCCCATGGTTCTGCCACTCTCTGAGCATCTCAGGATAAAGCTTGCTCTCTGAGCACGCTCCTGGCTTCCTGCTCCATCCCTCCCTCTCACTCAGCCTCAGGAGGGATTCTTTGGGGGTGGGAACAGTGGTAGGAGCTTCAGGTTTCAAGGTGTGGATCTGTGGAACTTTGGGTCTCTTTTAGGAGCCTTGGAGTTTAATAGGGAGGATCCAAGCTGATCTTCATCTCTGCCTCAAACATTGAAGGTAGTTCATCCACCACCAGAACACACATCAGCTTTGCTTGTTCAATTTTTAAAAGTTCATTTGCTTTAACAAGTGGGGCTCCTGCAGTTCTCTCTGTCTTGTCAGTAAGGAGAACCTACTTGCCACTATGCTCTGCTGAGGAGGAAAACCTTTAAAAACCCTGAGAAACCGATTATACAGATTCTTCCAATTGAAACCTCATTACAGAAATCTGTCTTTCTTTCCCAAATATGTTAAAAATGTTAGGAATCATTAGAGGAATGAAACAAAGCTGCAAGTTCCGAGTCTCTGTGCTGAGTGTTACATATGCAGGAAAAACACTGAACTTCTTTTCTGAGAAGCATTTCAGGCCAAGATGAATAATGAGGCCCGGTTCTCCTTTGGAGGGGAAGCATGGCATTCTACAAACACCCTTACTCAGCATTTGTAGTTTTGCTTCCAGAAATAACCATGGCCTTTTCTTTGAAGTGAGTTCTTTGAAAGAGGAGCTCAGGTTTGTAGGGCAGCTTTATTTCCAAGGGAATGGAGGATGTGTGGGTCCTGGGGAGTGTGGAGGGGTGAAAACACACACGTGTATTTTCTCACTAGACAGCTGACACCCTTGGAGAAATGGGGGATGGAGACTGTGCGGTTGTGAAACAGATGAGAACATCCAGGGTGTTTGCAATGTGAACTTGGTGTCCTGACACTCCAAGCCCTTAATAAGCGGCAGCAATGTGAGCTGCGTGCTTAGTCACTAAGTCCTATCTGACTCTTGTGACCTCATGGACTGTTGCCCACCAGGTTCCTCTGTCCATGGGACTCTCCAGGCAAGAATACTGGAGTAGGTTGCCATGTTCTCCTCCAGGGGATCTTCCTGACCCAGGGATCAAACCTGGGTCCCCTATGTCTCCTGCACTGGCAGGTGGATTCTTTACCTTATGAGCCAGGTAGGATCCAGAAGGATCTGGGAAAACCCCCAGAGGCCTCCTTGATGCTTCTTGCTTTTTCCTTTCTCTCTTCTCTGGACACCCTGCTATGGTCCAGCAAGGCCAGAGGCCATGCTCATAAGTCACGTGGGTGAGATGCGTCTCTCTCTAGTGCTTCACCACTTCCTTTGAAATGTAACTCATTATACAGAAGCAGAACTAAATAAAAAATACTCCAGAGAGGGAACAGATTGTTAGCTATAGATTAGAAGCGCAGCCTAATCCTTCACAAGCATTAAATATTTAACATAATCGCACCACAGGTGCCAGGAAGATGTCGGCATTGTTTAATTAGACTTAATTAAACATAAGGAAAACTCTAATACTAATTCAGTTTGAGTTTTTTCATCGATTACAAAACCTCCCCTCCAAGGTCCCTGCATATTCGCTGTATTGCACCTCACCCTCTATTAACTAGAAAACCACTGGGTAAGAGTTGAAAAGTCAGGCAAAAAGAATAGAAGGGTTGTCTATAAACAACAGTACTATATATGTAAGGACCAAAGAAAAAGAACGTTTTTACAGTAAAGGGATTGTGTGGACACTTGCCCACTCCAACATCTATAGGTGGGCCTAGGACTTCTGTCTATCTCATGTCTCATTCTTGATCTGAAATCTTTTAACTGAGAATGGGGACAGTTGGAACTTGAATTGTATGGTAGGGTGAACATTCTTTGGTATTGCCTTTCTTTGGGATTGGAACGAAAGCTGACCTTTTCCAGTCCTGTGGTCACTTCTGCGTTTACCAAATTTGCCTGGCATATTGAGTGCAGCATTTTAACAGCATCACCTTCTAGGATTTGAAATAGCTCAGCTTGAATCTGTTCATACATACGCGCACGCGCGCGTGTGTGTGTGTGTGTGTGTGTGTGCGCATGCGCGCGTGTGTGTGAAGGAGAGCATTAAGACTGTACTATCCACACTGGAAAGCTAACAAGAAATGTGACAGATCATCCCTGGGCCGCATGTTTTCAATACTGACTCTAAGCCCTGTTAAAGGGCAGTCGAATACATTTGCTACACAAAAGAAATGTTTTAACATTTAGTATGTATCACTGAAAGAATAACCTTTCTTGATAGCAATGCCACAGTGTGAAATTGTTTTAATTTCCTGCACCGATGTCTCCAAAATGAAAAAGGAACACAGAACCTCAGATGAAGTCATGCGAAACATAATGTTTAATAAGTATTTTTTTAAAACGTTTGCTGCTATAGCACAATTGCAAATGCACATTTCTCATAGGAATGAATGTATGTTGGTTATAAGAAAGTTGGTGTCTGTCTCCAGGTCAACAATACAGGGTTTGTAAACTAGGACAAAAGCTCTTTGGTTATATAGCACCATTGATATACAAATTTAATTCTGAGAATTTCATCTTAAAGAAATAATCATGGATACCCCCAAAGATTAACTGGACAGATGTTCATTGCAATGTTGTTTAAAATAACAGAAAAGGAGAAATCATCTAAATGTTTAATCTGTACCTAAGAATTTATAAAATATTACATTTTAGAAAAATATTTCATGCCACAAGGAAGTGTCAATTGGAATCTAGCTGCCATTTTGGCTTCAAAGCACACAGATACTGTCTTCGGACTTTTGTAATTCCACACAAATGGGAGGCAGGAGTTTCACCCCTTCAGGAGGTTGGCCAGAGGGAGGGGAGGTCTCCTCCCACTCCTGGCTGAAAGAGCCCATGGCCAGAGCTGGAAGAAAACCAGTGAGATGCTTCTGCCCAGAATGTGGAGGCCTGGTAGAGAGACAAAGGCCTGGGGTCCCTCCAAGGTTATTTGGGGCAGCTGTGGGAAGGGTGGATGTCTTGCATCAGAAGACAGTTGGGGTGATGTTGGCCTCTGCTGGGATGTTGGGTGTTGGTTCCCTTTTACTGGGCACCTCCCAAATCTATATTGTTTTATGCCTTTTATTTTGTGTTCATTTGTTATAACAGCCATAAGAAAACCATATACCTAAAGCTCATATTTTCTGAGCCTGTACCTGAGGCCATTGCCTTGGCACAGGTTTCCTTATCTTTTAGGGTGTGGTGGTCATGCAGTTCAGTTCAGTTCATTTCAGTTGCTCAGTCGTGTCCAACTCTTTGCGACCCCACGAATCACAGCACGCCAGGCCTCCTTGTCCATCACCAACTCCCAGAGTTTACCCAAACTCATGTGCATCGAGTCGGTGATGCCATCCAGCCATCTCATCCTCTGTCATCCCCTTCTCCTGTCCCCAATCCCTCCCAGCATCAGGGTCTTTTCCAATGAGTCAACTCTTCGCAAGAGGTGGCCAAAGTACTGGAGTTTCAGCTTCAGCATCAGTCTTTCCAAAGAACACCCAGGACTGATCTCCTTTAGGATGGACTGGTTGGATCTCCTTGCAGTTCAAGGGACTCTAAAGAGTCATGCAAGGAAACCACAAATAGGGAGTGAGTAGAGAGAAGGGCAGCCCACACGGGTCCTGGATTCTTGGATTCCAGTTCTGCTCTGGCTGCGGGTAACTTTCAGAGAGATGTTCACCTGCTCCCAGCCATGGAGCAGAACAGAGGTGGCACACTCTCATTGTCTCCAATCATCTAAACATTTTTTGGAAGTTAAATTAAGGTAAAATTCAAGGAAAAGCTTTGAGGTTCTTTAAAGATTTCACCAAGATGTTAACGGAAAACATGGAAGCAATGTACTTTTAGGCAAATTCTTTACAGTTCAATTCAAAAATAGATGTTTTTATTTACTGTATTTTACAGAAATTAGGCTGTGTCATAAAAATAAAAGAGTGTAGTCAGTATGGTGCCCTCTCCCTCCCAGAAAGATTTTTTGAATTTAGTGTGTGGTTGCCAATTCACGGTGTCGAAGAGTGGAAGGAGAATGAAACTGTTTGTTTTTTCACCTCAATGCTTTAACAAAATAGTTGAAAAGCATTTTTATAATTACTTCTGACCAGTAGGGCTGTCATTTGCAATGACTAGAGTCATTCCTTTAAGTGAAATGAAGGTTAAGTAACCCGGATCTCTCTCTCTTTTTTTTTTTTTGCAGGATTAGGGCCCTCCTCTGTAAAAGATGTGGAGGGGGTGATGGGATCAGGAGGCAGGGGGTCTGATTCCAATTGTTGGGGCCCACTCACCTGGCTGACCGGAATCTTAATGAGTCCCAGACTTAGAAAATGCCACTGGCCATTTCATTTCTTGAATGTGAGTCTTGGTCACAATTTTCTGTGCAGTGTGTTCAAGGGCTTGAGTTCGTCTCCCAGATAAATTGCTTTGGCTTTTCTAGAAATATGGATGTTAGCAGCAATTGTATGAAATAGCTTCATCCCAAGAACAAGGAGGCTTACAGAAGGGAAACTGGGAAGACTCACTTCTAAGAGCCATGGGTCCCCTTTCTGTCTGGTCCTTCTGCCAGGAGGAGCGGCCTCCTCTAGAGTCACCCACTCCTAATCACTGAAGACAGAAAGCCTTCACCAGCACTGGGGAGGGGTCACACAGGGCCGTCCTGGGATGTGGCGATCCAGTCACTTGCCAGGAGCTGGTCACCCCACCTTGCTCGTGGTCCTTCCTGGCCCACTGTTCCCACCTCTCCCACATCTGCCCAGTCTCTCACTTTGACTTGGTCCTCGACTTCTCTGACAGAATTCTGTGACCAGAGTCGTCTTCTTGTTCTACAATAAAAATGTTTCACCCTCTTCCAAATTGCACCAGGTCTTGCTTACGTGAAAGTGTGAATCTGAAGACACTTGTTGGACCTGGGATGTGAGCAGCTGATGAGGCCAGGATTTGAGTAAGTGATGAAGCCGCATATGCTGTCTGTGTCTTACTTTCTGGTTTACACAAGTATGGTGCTGAAACTAGCTCTTCTGGGGCTGGCAAGATTGTCGAGTTTCCCCCAGCCTCTGTCCTCACCTGTGAAATATGAACAGATCCTGCTCACACTCCAGAGATGTTGTCTGCACGCAGCATGGGACTTGAGATGCTTAAGATGCTGATGTCTGCAGTTCCACTGTTGTGATTTCAAAGCCTCCCTCTGCCCTAAGAGCTGGACCATCTTAGGCAAATGTGCAAACTCTCGGACAGTTGCTATTCTCATCCATGAAAGCCAGGCCATTGCATCTATCCTGCAGATTGTTTTGAAGATTAAATTAACTGGGATTTTGTAGGTGAAGCCTTTGGTGTGATGCCTAAGCAAACTCTGAATGATGGATCTGACGATGGATATTTCATATGCTCCCAAAGCCCCAGATGAGTTATTTTTAACATCATTTTAAGGATGAAGAAACTGATTTGACACATTCATTTTTACAGAAGTCATGAGAAACCTTCCCCTCCCAGTTCCTCCACCCCTGCTGGCCCAGACGGTGAAGTTCTAAGCCTTAACTCTGATCATGTCAGCTGTCTTCTTTAAGATCCGATCATGGATTCCCATCACTTTTAGGGCAGAGTCCAAGGAGAACATGGGGCCAGGTGACTAGACCATACGATGTGTGGACAGACATGTCTCTATCTTGGTTTGCTCCTCTGGTCGTGCCCTGCACCCTGACTCCTGATGTGCACAGTGTTCGTGCACATCTAACATTACCTCTGCCACCATTTCTCATCCGGATGATTGCAGCAGGCTCTGTGCCCACACCTCCCTCCCCATCTGCTCACACAGTAGCCTGTTCAAAGACACACAGGACCAAACTGAACCCTTGAAAATTTCCACTGCTCCCTGGGTTTTAGAGATGCAGCAACATTGCCAGGTGCTTAGTGGAATGTCCAGGACCCTTGGCTGTGGTGTGCTCACCATCCCTGCATCCTCCCTGCTGAGCCTGGTTCTGGCATGTGGCAGGACTGTGTCACATCCCTGGGGGTGACTGTGCTCTGAGATGCTCCCAGTGGACGGGGGAGGTCAAGCCCTAAGAACCTCCTGGGATCTTAAGCAGTCCTGGAGCCTGTGGCTCTCCTGTCTTCTGAAGGGTGATTGTTCCTCTCTAAAGAGGTGCTAAGCACAAGTCCAGTGGTGTCCAGACCTGCACCTTGGGATCATAGAGGGCCCAGTTATGGAGCTGGGAGACATGATCCCACTGTTAGAATCCAAGGGTTCTTGGCTCCCTTAGGTCCATTCTCTTCTAGGAGTTGACTACCTGGCCCAGGATTTCCAGAGCCATCTGAAAAAGTACATCCTGGGAAGGTTGGCCTTGTTCTGGATAATAACACTTTATTCTATCATTAGAAGGTGATTCCTTAAAAGGTAGGCTAAGACTGACATACATGCACAAACTTATTCAACAAGAAAGAGCCAGAATCTCAGTCTAACATCTGACACCCAAGCAAAGGAGATAGATCTTTACAAATATTTTTATCTGGTCCCCTAGAAGCTATGGTTTTTCTAAGTAGCCATGTATGGATGTGAGAGTTGGACCATAAAGAAAGCTGAGCACCGAAGAACTGATGGTGAACTGTGGTGTTACAGAAGACTCTTGAGAGTCCCTTCGACAGCAAGGAGATCAAACCAGTCAATCCTAAAGGAAATCAATCCTGAATATTCATTGGAAGGAATGATGTTAAAGCTGAAATTCCAATACTTTGGCCACCGAATGCAAAGAACTGACTTCTTAGAAAAGACCCTGATGCTGGGAAAGATTGAAGACAGGAGAAGAAGGGGATGACAGAGGAAGAAATGCTTGGATGGTATCACAGACTCGATGGACATGAAATTGAGCAATCTCCAGGAGTTGGTGATATACAGGGAAGGCTGACGTGGTGTAATCCTTGGGGTCCAAAAGAGTCAGACACAACTGAGTGACTGAACTGAACTGAGAATCATCATACCATGCTGATTTTGTGTTACAGAACCAAGAGCAAGCTGAAATTGTACCTGTGATGTGAGAAGGAGCATTTGGCCCCGGTGCAGACAACACACTTCTGGGAAAGACGGGCGAGTCACAGGTTTCCAGCTGGCACACTGGGTGGAGTGAGGACAAGACAGGGCACAGGCTCCCCTATTCTTGGGCTTACTGCCCTTGGCCTCTCCCTTCCACCCCTGGGCACTTCTGGCCCCAGGGGTCCTTGGAGACTGGGCAGGGAACCAGGCTCTGTCTGGCTGAGGCAGGGTGGGACAGGGGCTGTGATGTATCTTGATTTGCTGAGAGCAGAGGGACCTGATGTGCCCATGATGCAGGGAAACGAGCCTGGCCCCAAACCCTCCAGTTCCTGGGAGAACTGCTTCCCTGGCAACTTTCCAGCACAAGCCAGGAGGGCTGTAAGATCCGACTGACCTTCTCAGACATGCCATGTTGGAAAATATACTTAACTTTCCCTCCCAGGTGTGCTCTGGAGGGAAAAGCAGAGACAGTACACACATTGCAGGTAAGATTATGAAAGAAACAGCAGGGTCCTTGCATTATTAGTGCATGTGACAGACATTCGATAAGGGAGGCCCAGGGGGAGGGTGGGTGTGATCCCCAGCTGGATGGTCCATGTGCTGCCTTAGCGTTGGCAATGAGGGAGCAGCGTTCAACCTCCCTGATATAGCACAAAAATAATAATGAAGAACTAAAGAATAATCTATCAAATTAACATATTTAAAAACCTGTCATCTTCAATACTATTGGGGACATCGTGTGCTACAATCATGGATTTCTGACGACACCATAAATTGGCCTAGTTCCTTGGGAAAATAGCTTGATGATAGATAAAAATAAACATAATAATATCAGTAGGCTTAGACATGAGACATTTAGCTCCCAGGAACCTATTCCAAGGAAGAAATTGTAGGACTAATGACAGTTAGGAACCAGGCCCTGATGTGGGTTCTTCCTGCAGGGGCCAGAGCACCTGAGCAAAATACACACCCCTTCAGAGACTGCCGTGCTCCCCAGATTACAGGGGCAGCGGGTGTGACAATGCAAAATTTGACCCAGGAATGTAACTGTGTGTAATGGTTCATCCTTACATGTCAGGAACAAGAGGGATTCCAGAAAGGATGGAAGCACCAACATTATGTCAGTGAGCAAAAATGAAAAGAACAGATGAATGTCACCTTAATTTTGTTTAAATTATTCACTTTAATAAATAAAGAATTATCTATAATAACCAGGACGCAGAAGCAACTTAAATGTCCATCAACAGAGAAATGGATACAGAAGTTACGGTATACATATGAAATGGAATATTGCTCAGCCATAAAAAGGAATGAAATAATGTCACTTGCAGAGATGTGGATGGACCTAGAGACTGCCAGATAGAATGAAGTTAGTCAGAAAGAGAAAAACAAATATTGTGTAATATCATTTATATGCGGAACCTAGAAAATGGTATAGATAAACCTATTTGCAAAGCATAAATAGAGATAGATATAAAAAACAAACTTATGGATACCAAGAGGGGGACAAATTGGGAAATTGGGATTGATGTACCTACACCAATGATACTATGTATAAAATAAATAGAGATTCCCAGGCAGCTCCGCAGTAAAGAACCCACCTGCCAATGCAGGAGACACAGGAAACACGGATTTGAACCCTGGGTTGGGAAGATCCTGACCAGAGAAGGAAATGGCAACCCACTGCAGTATTCCTGGGAAATCTCATGGACAGAGAAGCTTGGTGGGCCACAGTGTGTGGGATTGTGAAGAATCCAACACGACTGCATAACTGAGCATGCACGCATAAATTGAATAACTGATGAGAACCTGCCGTAGAGCACGGGGAACCCTACTCAGTGCTCCAGGGTAACCTAAATGGAAAGGAAACCTAAAACAGAGGGGATACATGTATATGAACAGCTGATTCACTGTGTTGTATAGCAGAAACGAAGAAAACCTTGTAAAGCAACTGTATTCCAATAAAAATTAATTAAAAAATAAGTAAAGGAGAGAAATGATGACCCCATGAGCAAATAGAACGGATGACAGATCTGGTCCTGGTGCCCCGAATAAGCACTTGGCAGCAGAGTTATCCCCGCTCGCATCAGTTCTGGAAGGGCTTGCTTGTGGCCACGTAAAATGTTCGCATGATTCTACCCACCTGTGCTGGGCTCCCAAGTACCCAGAGACACACCTAAAGTCTGGGTTAACTCATGCCCAGTTTGGTCTTATTTTTTTTTTTTTTGTTTCCA
Source organism: Redunca redunca (assembly GCA_006410935.1). NCBI lineage: Eukaryota > Metazoa > Chordata > Mammalia > Artiodactyla > Bovidae > Redunca > Redunca redunca. The sequence continues at coordinate 1,624,220 of SJYQ01004059.1, forward strand.
GCCCTATTGCTGCAATGGCGCCATCTCACTTACAAAGCAGAAGCACTTTCTCCCTTGTCAGTTTTTCACTGTTGGGATCCTTTGAGCGTGAATGGTGTCACAGGAAGCCAAATTGCCTTCTTCTCTTTTCATAAAATGTCTTCTGATTCCTCATCACTCCACTTTGAAGGGCGCACAATGAAGGCATTCAAGCTGTCTCCACGTGGACCCCCGCATAAACACATTGTAAATGGCTTGATTTGCTCCAAAGAGCCGACAGCTATCTCACGGGGAAAGTAGCTTGGAGATATTCATGCGGGTTGAATCCCCCTGAAGTCAGATTTCAAGGACCTGATCCTTTCAAAAGCAAGACAAGCAACTGAACCTTTGTGAAAAAGCACCGGTCTAATAGCTGCTGTACTTATTATGGGCGTTTAACGATTGCATTGGAGAATTACACACCGATTAGTTTTCACTTGAATTCTGCCTTCCTGTTTCCTTTGACTCAGGAAAAAGGAGAGTAGGGTGGGGAGAAGATGCCACTTAATCTCTGCTTCTCCTTCAGCTCCGCACGCTAAACACTCATCAGCCCCATACAACGCCTTCCGCAGTCACAATAAAAGCTGGAACCACAAAGAGCCCAGAGCAAGGAGACTAATAAAGACTGATCCACCAGGTAACCCAAGTTCTGAGCTAAGTCTTCAGTGACAGGAGGACAGTTCATTAATTTGCCATCCCCCAGAACAAGCTTGGAATCAAGTTCTGAATTTTTTTTCTTTTTTTCAGGCAGATTCAAAAGAGTCAGGGAGAGAAAGCTGCCTTTGAAATTTCTTTTCATCCAAGGCGGCCTTAATCACAACTTTGAGGGCCCTGCTTGGCTGTGTTAATAACTGGGCCCATGTGGGCACCCACGCTGTTCATTGTGCAGTTGGCTCTATTATTGGGTATGAATGTCCGAGCATAACAAAGTGGCTGTTGGTGCTTTTGAAATGGGGACAGCGGAGCTGCAGAGGTGCCTGGACAAGAGGAGCATCTTAGAGAGAAGCAGGTGTGCATGGGGCTCAATGCTCTGGCAACTCAGAGGCTGTCTTGGGGAGAATAACCCCGCTCCCCAGCTCAGCCGTCCATCTGTGGAGTGCTGTGTAATACCAGTTAGGTGGTAAGCATGGCCTCACTTTTAACACCCTTGGTGGGGACAGTTTGGAGGAGGAGAGATGTGAAATAAACAGCCATGATCCCTCTAAGTACGACTATGGCCCTGAGACCCTGAAGGCTGCAAGTGTCCGTGGGTTCCATGGAACTAGCCACTCTGGCTCCTCGACAGGCATATGCCAGAGTCTCACTGTAGCTGTAGACTCAAAGTCGCCCTGTGTGAGAGTCACCAGGTTTAAAGCATCCAGACCCAGGTGAAGTTAGAGAAAGGAAGTGAGGGAGGAAGTGAGGACGATCCAAGAATTGACATCAAGCAGCCAGAAGAGGAGAAGCCATGTGGGTGGTGATGGCGGGTGGCCAGCCTCGCATGTCCTGTGTCAAGATCCTTAAGCACACACAGGTCCCCACGGCCATGCTGCCAGTGCCGCATTCTGCAGGACGTAGCCCAGAGCATCATGACCAGGAGGAGGAGAGAGCCTTTCTCATTCACAGACTGATGAGATTCTGTATGTTTTCAATCAGAAATCAAAGGGCTTCCCAGGTGGCACTAGTGGTAAAGAACCCACCTGCCAGTTCAGGAGATGCAAAAGATGTGGGTTTGATCCCTGGGTTGGGTCCATAGGGTCACAGAGAGTCAGACACAACTGAAGCAACTTAGCATTTATGCACACACCTTATCAAAGTCCCTTGATTATAATTATGTGTCTTTGGAAACAAGATTCTTGGAGTAGGCTCTGGGTCCTGACATCGAGAGGCACTGGACCTCATTGCAGGGGCCTGAGGGCTCCATCCAGGGCTCTACATTGAGCTGGCTGGGAAGTAGAATGATTCACCAATATCGGGAAGCCTTGAGGGCAAAGAGACCATGCTGAAGGGCAGCAGCTGAGCTCAGAGTCTGGGCCCTTAAGGAACAAAGTGGTACTCACAGGACAGACCAGCCGGAGCATCAGGAGAAAGCTGACCCACATCGCTCATGAGATAAAACACTGGGAGAGACCTCTGATGCCTCTGTTTGGGCAGACAACCTCGGGTCATATCAAGGGCAGGGAGCTGAGACACAGCCACAGATGCTTGGAAAGAAAGAGCATGTTGGTCAGCATATCTAGAAGATACATGGAGTGGGTGGGATTCAGTTAAGGTGTGAGTGGTCCTCTGGGCTCCTGCTCTGTCTGGTCCCCGTGGAAGCCAGGTGGATACCATGGCCCTGGCCACTCTCCTATTCACAGCCAGAAGGGCTTGTATCAAGGTCCTAAGATCCCTCCTGCTGGGGGCTGCTCGAATCACAGGTGAGGTCCCCAGATGGCTCAGTCTGCCTGGAATGAGGATATTGTACTGTGTACGTTGGTGGTTGGGTCCCTCCAGCCTCTGTCCCCAGGGTGTGTGCCCCAGCCCTGCACCCACTGTGACCACACATGACCTGAGTCTGATGAGTTCAGGCTGACGGATTGTGTCCATTCTTAAAACTTGAGAGAGGGGCCTGCCCCACTCAAGTGGCAAGGCTGTGGGAAACTAGACCTCTTTCAGGGTTGTGGGGAGGGGCGGGTAGGGTAAGAGACCAAAACGTCCAGGGGCTCCTGGGAGCCTGATGCACTCTTTCTCAGACCCTTGTCCTGGCAGAGTTTGGAAAGCCAGCTGCCTCCCTCCAGCACTGGGTCAACCATATGGTTAGAATCAGTGACAATCAAGGTTGGTTCTAAACTGGTTTTTAACACTTAACTTTTAGAAACACCAAAATCTAAGAGTGTGGTACTTATATAGATTTTTTAAAAAGAGCCATTAATTACAGAACATTTCTAATGTATACAAAAGTAGAGAGAATGGTACAAAGATCTCCCAATATCTACAGCCCAGATTTGACAATGATGGCAAATGTGTTTTATTTCCTGTCTCGGGGGGCATGTAAGCTTTGAGGAATAGAAACAGATTTCTAGAGTAGGGAGGCGCAGTGGTTGGAGGGCGGTGGGTTAGGTTCCTGCTCTAGGTTTGGCCCTTGTCTGTCCATTCTTGGACATTCCTAACCAGAGGACATCCTTGGGAGGCGAGCCATTTGATCTTTCTGTTGTTTTGAATCATTTCCAACCTTCAATTTTATTGCTGCGAGAGTTTGGTGAAGACAGCTGAGAGTCTTATCCTGGGACAGAGGTTTCCAACCTCTGCCTGATGATCTGAGGTAGAGCTGATGCAATAATAACAGAAAAAAGTAAACAATAAATGTAATGTGCTTGAATCATCCTGAAACCATCTCCCCAGTGCCCCAAAATGTTGCGGACTGCTGTCCTAGGAAAACAGGCAGAGAAATATGGGTTTGACGTTTACTAGAATTCTCTTTATTTTGGAGGATGTGAGTGGTGACGGCTTGTGCTAACTTGCTCTGGGGGCTTCTTTGTCTGCTCAAAGAATGGCCATGCCCATCATCTCATCAGATGTTTGCAAAGGCCCAGATAGGGAGCTGTCACATCTCCACTTTATTGAAGAGGAAGTGAGACAACCCTCAGACCGCAGGGTGAATCAGTGCAGGCCTAGGTTAGATGACTACACTCTTTGCAGGGTCTGATCTCATGACAGGTTGCTTAGGGTCACATGTCAGGTACTCATTCCTGAAGGAGTCTGGTTAAGAGTGACTTTCAAGTTTGTTCTCTCTTGCCCAAACCAGAAGTTTTTATAACCCTTTATATAACCCTTGCTTGTCTTCTTCCAACAAGATTTGGTGGTCAGGATCGTGTTCATTCCAAAATGCTTTCAGATGCAGCTGTTTATTAAAGTGCCAGCAGCAGTGATTAATTTCAGATGTTCTGCAGTATATTTGCAGCCGGATGACTTCCCCGGTTCGAGCTGCAGTCTGCAGCATCGCACTCTGCCAGGGCACACGCACTCCTACCCATGTTTGCTCACGAGATGGATTTATTTAGTCCAGGGAAGATCTGTCCGTAAGCCCAGTGTCCAAATAACGTTCAGGCCATTTGGCATCTTTACAGACAAATGGCACTTCTTTTAAAAAAGGCACTGAAATCTGTGGGCTCGCAGTCTGCATTAGAATCTCTAAAGAGGACATCTGCTAGCTGATATTCCAAAAGCGCTGATTGATTCTTGATGCCTAAGTCACATCTGTATGGGGATGGCGGGTAGATGGGCTGTGAACTCTGGCAGAAAGCATCTGTCAGCAGCCAAATGCAGATCCCAGATTATACAGTGCGGCGTGCATAGTGGTGTCTGACGGTGGACATCGCTGTGGTTTAGGGAAGAAGCATTCATTTCACATTTCAGTAGGAGGAACTAGCTCCTTGATCTCATCTCTCTAACCCCGAGGTGTTGGAAACAACGCTTAGCAGAGTTATTCACATGCTCAGCCCACAGGTTGGAAAAGTTGAACCAAAGAAATGGGGCTCTCAGTGGAGCCTAAATGCGTCTGCAGAGGACAAGCTCCTTGGAGAAGGTCAACAGGGTTGAGAAGGTCTGTGGCTGGGGAAGAGGAATCTTTGCGCCTGAAACACTGGTTGGCAGGACTAACTTGTGGTCAGTCCATTCCCAGATGAACACTCTGCTGCAGGACCAAAGCCCTGAAATCTAAGATAGTTCACTTCACTGAATTCAGTTTGCAAATTTATCAGTTGGATACATTACCTAGGTGCTAAATGCGTCTGCATGAACTGCTAATAAAATGCATAGCGATTCCAGTTGCTACTGGTTTCAACAGCCTTTGAGGATATTTCCAAACAGTCTGGGAGGATAAAAATATATCCTGGGTATTTTGAGTTTTAGGTAGGAAGCACCCTTCCCTGGAGCCTCTGTCCTCACAGGACTTCCCCCTTCTGAGTATCTCTCTGTGATCCACCTTGCTTCCTATTCCTCATGTGTCACTGGGTTTAGGGCGATCCTAAGTCCAGGGCAACTGCATCTTAAGGTGCTTGACCTGATTGCATGTGCAAACCCCCTATTTCCAGAGAGGGTCACATTTGCAGGTTTTGGGTATTAGGACTTAGGTGTAATTTGGGGATTTACCATAGGCTCCTAAGGGTTTCCCTGTGGCTCAGTGGTAAAGAATCTGCCTGGCAATGAAGGACACCTGGGTCCACGGGTTTGATTCCTGGGTGAGGCAGATCCCCTGGAGGAGGGCATGGCAACCCACTCCAGTATTTTTGCCTGGAGAAACCCATGGACAGAGGTGTCTGGTGGTTAGAGTCCATGGGGTCACAGAAAGTCGGACACAACTTAGTGGCTAAATCACCACCACTACCACGCTAGGCTCCTCAACTGGGTGGGGCTGGAGGTTTCGGGGTGATGTGGTGCCCTCAAGGGGTCAGCATTCGCTTGTCCTAGGGGCTGTAGAGAAAGGTCTGGGAAGTGAGTGGTTCAGCTTCCTGAGCATGTGCAGTGGCTGTGGGGGCTGTGCATAGGAGCTGACCCTCCCCTACTGACCCCTCTTCTCCCACAAGGGCTTCAGCATCTGGGGAGCTCCAGGTTGAATGCTTTTTTTAGGCATGTTTTCTTGTTACCTTATCTACTGGATATGTGTGTATGCATGCTCAGTCACTTAGCTGTGTCTGACTCTTTGCCACCCCATGACTGTAGCCCACCAGGCTTCTCTGTCCATGGAATTCTCCAGGCAAGAATACTGGAGTGGGTTGCCATTTCCTTCTCCAGGGGATCTTCCCCACCCAGGGATTGAACCTGTGTCTCCTGCGCTGCAGGTGGATTCTTTACCACTGAGCCACAGAAGCAGCCCCGTCTACTGTACACAGATGACGAATTTTCAAGGAATTAGACTAAAATGGACTTAACACTAAAGCTATTTTAAACTTGATTTCAATTAAGTTCTTTATGAATATCAATTATCACTGTACAGTAGAATCGCCGGTTAATAAGGATTTCCAGCTGATAGAATGCCAAATTGAGCGGCTTTATCATACACAGTGCGGGGCCACTGGGAAAGGCCCGTTATGCCATGTGTTGTTTCTGCAAGAACTTTAGACAAGTCCAGCTGAGGACTGGCCACAGAGTTTGCTGGTGCAAACCCCCGCCTTCCCTAGGACTCAGCTTCATCACCTGTAAGTGTAATGATGACAGCTCTACTGAACAAAGGTTGCTGTGAGAGTGCATACAGAGTGAAGCAAGCCAGAAAAAGAAAAAAGTATCGTATATTTTCAAATATCATATATTAACATATATATACAGAATCTAGAAAAATGGTATAGATGAACCTATTTGCAAGGCAGAAACAGAAGCACAGACGGAGAGAATGGACTTGTGGACACTGTAGGGGGAGGGGAGGGTGGGACGAGCTGGCGAAGAGTATTGACATACACATAGCAACATGCAAAATATATCGCCTGGTGCCTTGTAATGACCTAGCGGGGTGGGATGGCGGTGAGGTGAGTGGGAGGCTCAAGAGAGAGGGAATATAGGTATAAATACAGCTGATTCATGATGCTATATAGCAGAAACTAACACAATATTATAAAGCAATTATACTCCAAGGAAAAAAAGATCCTGTAGTAACATTTTTGCTAATGTTTGCATAGCATACACAGTGAGCCATTCTGATGGCTTATTATTTTCCCCCACAATAATATGTATTATAATAATATAAGAATGATTTTATTATTGTTCCCATTTTATAGATACCACTCCATTTTACAGATGAGAAGACTGATGCTTCAGGAAGGGCCTTGTGGGGATGACTTGCTTTAAGACCCAGCAGGTGGAAGTCAGGCACTTCCCGACGCTCCGGTGGGCTTGGGGAGGGAGGCTCCATGTCCTTGGCTCTCTGTGAGGTTTCTCCAGCAGGAAGCAAGTTGGCTCCTGGGGGCCCCGCCCTCCAGGCCTGCTGGGATTCAAACCTGTCCTGTGTGAAGTCAACGCTGAGTGAGTGAGGCCAGTGTGCACCAATGTCTGTAGCACTTGAGCCTCCAGCTGCTATTTTGCTGCTCTTGGGTCCTTGACCCTCCTGTGTGACTGACCTCTCAGCTCCACACCCCTGGGATACCCCTCAGGCCAATCCCCAGCAAGGACCAAGGGGTGAGAGAGCACCCTGGCTGGCCTAGGTACTGAACTGTAAACTAATGAACTCACCTGGAGTTCTAAAGGCCAAAGTCCTGAGTTGTAAATAGAGTCCTTTTATTTCAATATATAGTAGTAGTAGTAGTATTCTGCTTCTGCTTTCCAAGGCTTGTATCTTCCTCCCTTTTTTTGGCCTCATCTCTTGGCATGAGGGATCTTAATTCCCTGACAAGCCAGGGATCAAACCCTTGACTCCCTGCGGTGGAAGCACAGTGTCTTAATAACTGGACCACCAGGGAAGTCCCAAGGCTTGTATTTTTTTTTTGCTTTTTAAAGACAAACATCTTCTGATTTTGTAGAGCAATTCTATCCTTTGTGTTTCTCATTTATTATTTCTCCTCAGGGTTTTTTCCAGGGTAGAGCCTCTCCCTTGCCCCCACACCCGCCAGGAACTGAGACTAGAAGGAAGTTGTGGTTCTGAGTGGGCACAGGCTGAGAAAAGCATCATGGTGGTGGGGAAGGGTCTGAGCTGCCTGAACAGCTGCATTTGCTGGGGGCTTGGGAGTTCGAGCAGCATCCAAGATGGAGGGATATATGGAGGGAGGAGTAGGGAGGTCTGGAGCATGGACACACCCCCCCACCCCAAAAAGGTTGTGATTGTTTTGATGAACTCCAACTTGTGCTTTTCTAGTTTATTATTCCCTTTCTTTTCCAGTCACTAATTCTGCCACATCTTTTGGGTTTTCACCAGAATTCACCAGTGAGCCCATCTCAGCTGGGCTCATTACTTATTGCCTTAGATATTGGCATTCCCAAGTGGCGCAACAGTAAATAATCCACCTGCCAATGCAAGAGATTCAGGAGATGCTGGTTCAATTCCTGGGTCAGGAAGATCCCGACCGGAGAAGGAAATGGCAACCCACTCCAGTATTCTTGTGTGGGAAAGCCCATGGACTCAGGAAGCCTGGCAGGCTGCAGTCCATGGGGTCTCATAGAGTCAGACATGACTGAGCAATTGAGCATGCATCACTTCATGGGAAGTAGATGGGAAAACAGTGGAAACAGTGTCAGGCTTTATTTTGGGGGGCTCCAAAATCACTGCAGATGGTGATTGCAGCCATGAAATTAAAAGACACTTACTCCTAGGAAGGAAACCTAGATAGCATATTCAAAAGCAGAGACATTGCTTTGCCGACTAAGGTCCATCTAGTCAAGGCTATGGTTTTTCCTGTGGTCATGTATGGATGTGAGAGTTGGACTGTGAAGAAGGCTGAGCGCCGAAGAATTGATGCTTTTGAACTGTGGTGTTGGAGAAGACTCTTGAGAGTTCCTGGGACTGCAAGGAGATCCAACCAGTCCATTCTGAAGGAGATCAGCCCTGGGATTTCTTTGGAAGGAATGATGCTAAAGCTGAAACTCCAGTACTTTGGCCACCTCATGAGAAGAGTTGACTCATTGGAAAAGACTTTGATGGTGGGAGGGATTGGGGGCAGGAGGAGAAGGGGATGACAGAGGATGAGATGGCTGGATGTCATCACTGACTCGATGGACGTGAGTCTGAGTGAACTCCGGGAGCTGGTGATGGACAGGGAGGCCTGTCGTGCTGCTATTCATGGGGTTGCAAAGAGTCGGACATGACTGAGCAGCTGAACTGACTGAACTGATATATATATACCTTTTCATATAATCCATTTCTTTTTATGTGAGTTTTGACCAGTTGCACCTTTCAAGGTATTGGTTCATTTTGTCTACGTTCTCCAATTTGTGGGCACAGAGTTGTTGATAATATTCCTTGATTAGCCTTACAATGTCCATGGTATCTTCAGGGATGTTCTCTCTTTTCTGATATTAGTGATCTGTGTCCTCTCTCTTTTTCTTAGTCTGGCTAGAGGCTTATTGATTTTTTTGATCTTTTCAACGTATCAGCTTTTGTTTTCATTGATTTTCCTTTATTGATTTCTTGTTTTCAACTTCATTGGTTTCTGCACTAATTATTCTTATTTCTTCTGCTGCTGCTTACTTTGGATTTAATTTTTCCTTCACTTCTAATTTCCTAAGGAAACTTTGATTCTTGATTTTAGGTCTTTCTTCTTTTCTATTACATGCAATCAATGTCATAAGTGCTGCTTTCACTGCCTTCCACAAATTTTGGTTAGTTGTGTTTACATTTTCCTTTAGTTAAGAGTATTTTAAAATCTCTCTTAAGTTTTCTTCTTTGGCTCATGTGCTGTTTAAAAGTGCACTGTTTAATTTCCACACCCTCTGAGATTTCCTGGTTATCTTTCTGTTAATGGATTTTGAGTTTAGTGTGCTGTGGTCTGGAGGTAGACATAGTGTCATTTCTATTCTTTTAGATTTGTTAAGGAGTGCGTCATAGCCCAGAGTGTGGTCTATTTTGGTGAATGTTCATGCGAGCTGGAGAAAAATGCGCATCCTTTTATTGTTGGATGAAGGTGTCTCTATACGGCAATTACATCCAGTTGAGTTCAGCTGTGTCCTTTCTGATTTTCTGCCTTTTGGATCTGTCCATTTCCAAGAGAGGGGTGTTGAAGTTGTCAGTTATGATAGTGGGTTTGTCTATTTCTCCTTACAATTCTATCAGTTAGTTTGATGCTCTGTTGTTAGGCCCATACTTGTTAAACACTGTTATGTTTCTCCGGAAACTGACTCGTTTATCGTCGTGTAAAGCCCTTCTTTATCCCTGATGACTCTCCTTGCTTTGGAGTCTGCTTTGTCTGCAATTATGTGGTGACTCCTGCTTTTCTGTGTTAGAGTTGGCAGATTTTTTCTCCATCCACTTGCTTTTAATATGTATGTGTCTTTACATATAAAGTGGGTTTCTTGCAAACAGCTTGTTGGATCTTGTTTATTGATGTACTCTGACAATCTCTGTCTTTAATTGGTACATTTAGGTCATTAACATTCAAAGTGATTATTGACATAATTGGATTAATATTTAGCTACTCTATTCATCAGGGCTTTCCTGGTGGTTCAGATGGTGAAGAATTCACCAGCAATGCAGGATACCGGAGTTCAACCTCAGGTGGTGCTAGTGGTAAGGAACCCACCCACCAATGCAGGAGACACAGAGATGTGAGTTCAATCCCTGGGTCGGGAAGATTCCCTGGAAAAGGGAATGGCTACCCACTTCAGCATTCTTGTCTGGAGAATCCCATGGACAGAGGAGAGTGGCAAACTAGAGCCCATAGTGTTGCAAAGAGCTGGACATGACTGAACCGAATTAGCATGCGCACATGCACCATATTCATTACCATTTCCTGTTTGTTGCGCTGGTTGTAAGTCTTTTTTTGATTCTACACTTTTTATGTCTTTCATGGTGTTAATTGAGCATTTAGTATCATTCCATTTTCCCTCATTTCTTAGCATTTTATAAACCTTTTAAAAAAAAAAAAAAAAAACTCTTTTGCAATTGCCCTAGAGTTTTTAATATACACTTACCACTAACCAAAGTACACTTTCAAAGAATACTACATCTCTTCAAGAACGGAGTGAGTACTTTTTAATAACAAAATATTTCTAATTCCTTTCTCTTATCCCTAATATTATGTTGCTATTCATCACATATATATATATACATAAGCATATACATATATATACATAAGCATATCTATATCTATCTATCTATCTATCTATCTATAGCTTTCCAGGTGGTGCTAGTGGTAAAGAACCTGCCTGCCAATGCAGGAGAGAAAAAAGATGTGAGTTCAGTCCCTGAGTCAGCAAGATCCACTGGAGGAGGAAATGGCACCCTACTCCAGTATTCTTGCCTGAAAAATCCCATGAATAGAGAAGCCCGGAGGGTTACAATCCATAGGGTTACAGAGAGTCAGACATGACTGAAGTGACTTAGCAGTTACAAATATATATAAGTAAGCAAACATAAATCAAATACATTTTGCCATTATTATTTTGTGGCAACTGTTATCTCTTAGATCAAAGAAGAATTGGAAAAATAAATTTTTCTTTTACCTTCACTTATCCTCTCTTCAACGCTCTTCTTTCCTTAATGTAGATTTGAGTTTTTGACCTATATTATTTTCCTTATCTCTGAAGAATGGCTTTAATATTTCTTACAAGGCAGGTCTACCAGCCCAAATGCCCTCAATTTTTGTTTGACTGAGAAAGTCATTCTTTCTCCTTCACTTTTGAAGAATAATTTCACAGGTTGAATTCTAGTCTGGTGGGGATTTTTTCTCCCTACACTTTAAATATTTCATTCCACTCTCTCCTTGATTGAATTGTTTCTGTGGAGAAGTCGGATGTAATTCTTATCTTTAATCTTCCACGGGTGAGGTGTTCTCCCCTCTGGCTCCTCCAGGGTTTTTTCTTCATTTTTGATTTTCTGTAGTTTGATGGTGAGGTTCCATATGTAGTTTTCCCAAGTGTTTATAATGCTTGGTGTTCTCTGAGCTTCCTGGGTCTGAGATTTGCTGTCTGAGACTAACTTGATGGGGGTTTTCAAGGTGGCTCAGCAGTAAAGAATCTGCCTGCAATACAGGAGGGGACACAGAAGACGCGGGTTCTATCCCAGGGTCGGGAATATCCCTGGATAAGGGCATGGCTACCCACTGTAGTTTCCTTGCCTGGAGAATCTCATGGAAAGAGGAGCCTGGTGGGCTACAATCCATAGGATTACAAACAGTCAGCCATGACTGAGCAGCTAGCACTTTTTTTTCTTCACACGGTGATGAGGAATGGGAGAGGGGTGCCATCCTAGAGCCTGTGATTAGGTCTCTGTCTTTTGTGAGCTTCTGTCTCTAGACTGTGAACTCCTCCAGGGTTCTCATTTTTCTCTCTCCTTTGTGAGAGACAAAGGGGCGGGGTGACAGGAAGAGACTGGAGCTGGTTGCTTCTTTCCCCAGTCATGTGTGTGTTTAAGTGCCCAGTCGTGTCCAACTCTTTGTGAGCTCAGGGATTGTATCCCTCCAGGCTTCTCTGTCCATGGGGTTCTCCAGGCAAGCATACTGGAGCGGGTTGCCATGGCCTCCTCTAGGGGATCTTCCTGACCCAGGGATAGAACCCAAGTCTCTAATGTCTCCTGCACTAGCAGGCGGGCTCTTTACCACTAGCACCCCTTGGGAACTCTGCAGGTTAGGTTCTGGTTAACTAGTTTCCCTTGAGGTCAAATACTGTTAAGAAGAACAGAGTTCTCTGGAGCAGTCAAAAATGGTTCCTTTTCCCCTTGCCTTGCTAGAAGCCTGAGGGGATTTTTCTCTGATATTTGTTACAAGAGGATAGTCAAGTTCTTGGAGGTGCATCTCACAGTATGGTGGGGGACCTATACCCGGGTCCCTAGGGGTTTCCACTCTCAGCGTCATTCACACTGGGCCAACCATCCCACAATTCATGAATTCAGTTCATGTCTCCTGCCCCTTCACTGGCTGCTGCCCTGGAGATGCTGGGACTTCCTGCATTTGTGCATCTCTTCAACTTTGGTGGCAGCATTTGCCTGTGTCTCCCTTTTTAAGAGCCAAGAAGAATCGCTGAGTTTTCAGTGGTTCAGCTTTTCACTTGTTAGTATGAAGTGGTGACTCCCAAGCTCCTTTCATGGAGAATTGGAATCTGGCCAGTTCTTTGTTGGTAAATATTTTTCCCTGATAAATGCCTGCAAGTCCGTACCTTTGACTCTGAGCATCACTAGAACAGATCCTAGTGGCCCAGCTGGCTGACCGTGTTCATTCTGTCGATTACTGTTCATTGACAGTGACCATTCCCACTCTCTGACCCTTCCCCGTAACCTTCAGGCTTCCTCTGCTCTTTGTATCATATGAAACATCCTTAGTCATCCATGGGTCTGACCTTCTGAGTGCACTAAGGTTTCCAACTTCCAGGGGAGCAAACTGAGCTTCAAAGAGGTCACAGGCCCCTCAAAGTTACCCAGACAGCAAGCGGTCATCTGGAGTCCATGCCAGGCGCTACATGAGCCCAGCTGCCTGCTTTCCTGGAGGGGCCACTTCAAGGTGTGTTCGGGGGTGCTCACAGCTGCCAGCAGCCAGCAAAACAGGCCTGAGAACAGGGCTTCTGATCCCACTTCTGGGAAGCTAGGATGAAATAATCAGGGCTATTTTTAATGTGGCATTTTATCATCTAATCTAAGGAGGGGAATGTACGCAAGTTTCCAGAGTAACAATTTGGATGTCTTGTTTGGAATTAATATCTTGCAGCTCTTAAAGCCTTGGAAAAAAATTGAGTATTAGTCAGGTATTTAGTTGCTAAGAGACGATGCAGAAGCAGCAGGCCTGTTCAGAGGAGACCATGGAAATGCCACTCACCATGGGGTTTGAATCGCTGGGTTTGTAGAAACACAGCTCTATCCCTCCAACCACCAGGGCATTTTTTAAACAAAGAACTTTCCTCTGACTCCTTTTCATGGTCCCCTCATTTCTACACTCAGTCCCGAAAGAACGAAGGCCAAGCCCAGACCTGCTCATGTTGGAGGAAGGAAGGGCTGGGGGATGGGAGGGTCTTTGCTCAGTGGGCACCATGGTCCACTCCATTCTCCCCTTGCATCCCAGACTAGACCTGCAGGCCATGGTGTGGACACTTGACCTGAGTTGTACAGTCAGATTCTGTACCCTGTGAATTTGGACCTGGGTCCGAGAGACTGTCATATGGATGTCTCTCCAACACAGACAGGACTGGGTGTCAGGGGTGACTGTGCACACGGCCACTGGCTGGGAATCAGGTGGAGGGTGGGAGTGGATCTAGGTGTGCAGAAGCCCAGAGAGGCAGGTGGAGGGGCTGCTTCTGCCCAGCCTGCACCCTGCACCCTGGGTCCCGTGAGACATGGGCATCTTTGTCCTGAGTTCTACCTCTCCTGGCTTAGGCAGGCTCAAGAGGTTTTCTATTTCTTGCAACCAAAAAAATCCTAATTAATCTCCACCTGCTATTGGAGCATGCTCAGAAACACACTGTCATCATCAATGTTCTCCCTGGAGACGCGGACGTGTGAGTCTTTGGTTTTCAAGCATCCTGAGTCTTAAATCCTGGACTCGATGCCGCAGCCCCTCAGGGTTCTCTGAAATCCTGGTTAATCTCCTTCTGTTTCTCCTTCCCTGGTACACCTGCCTTGGCTTCATCTCCAGAGCCCCAGGTGACAGGAATCACTGTCTCTCTGCAGAAGGGACGCTGGCCGTCATCAGAAATGCAGGTTGGTGATAACTCAGTGTCCTGTGTGAAGAGGAGTCAACTGCGGGAGAGTAGTTAGGCATGGAACTTGTTGAGGTCTGCATCCTGGCTCCATTATTCACAAGGCTTATGGCACTGGGCTCATTATCTCACTTTTTCTAAGCCTCACATTGTGCATCTGTATATGGAGGAAAATAATACTCTCTGGTCTTGAGGATAAAACGAGGTGGTCTACTGGTCTACTACTGGCAGTTGAACTGAGTCATTCCCACCCCAGCCAAATGCTGGGGTCCTGGCCTCCAGGACCAGAGAATGTGCCTATATTTGAAGAGGGGGTCCTTATAGAGGTAACTGAGTTAAAGTGAAGTCATGAGGGTGGATTTTAAAGCAATGTGTCCTTATCAAAGAGAGAGTTTAGGCAGAGGTAAGTATACAGGGGGCTTTCCCAGGTAGTGGTAAAGAATCTGCCTGCCAATGCAAGAGACACAAGAGATGTAAGTTGGATCCCTGGGTCAGGAAGATCCCCTGGAGGAGGAAATAGCAACCCACACCAGTATTCTTGCCTGGAAAATCCCATGGACAGAGGAGCCTGGCTGGTCTCCAGTGCACGGGGTCACAAAGAGTCGACACGACTTAGCACACGTGCAGGCACTCCGGGAGAACACTCCGCGAACATGGAGGGGAGACACGGGAGATGCAGGTACAAGTCGAGGAACAGCGAAGATGCCAGCAAAGCAGCGGGAAGCGAGGAGGGGCCTTGCGCACATGTTCCCTCACGGCCCTCAGAAGAAGCAGTCCTGTACCGCCTCAAGTCACTGCACATTCCGGCTGCGGTGTCTTCCAGCATTACCCTCTTCCCTCTGATCCTGAAGAGCCCCCCACCTGAAACCCCATGGGGAGTCTCTCCTTCCTTCCTAGGGAAGCTCTGAGCAAGTCTCAGGATGGTACAGTGGAGAAGCCAAGCCCTGAGCCACATGGAGCTGTGACTTAGCGTGTTTCTGGAGGGTCCCTGGGTACCCCGCTCTCTGCACTGCACCCACTGAAGACTGAATCCCTTTCATGTGACCCACAGAGGAGAGTCTGGGTCAGAGGCTGAAAGAATGAGAAGAGAGACCCCAGGAGGCGGACATGGGTCACCTCTGGAGGCTGTGGGGCTAGAGGAGACAGGAGGGTGAGAGAAGCCATCTCTCCAAGTGCCTGGTTACCAAAGAGAAACACAGCCACAGCTTGTACTTGGCTTCCCACAGCCAAGCCCTCACTCAACCCATCCTCTGGTTTCTGCCAGGCTGATTATTGAGTCTTGGGATGTATTTTTATTTTAGCTGGTGATGCTTATCTGTCTAGCCTTCCTTCCCAAAGTTCAGGGCATCTTCCTTCCCAAAGTAACAGGAAGAGCCTGCCTGCCTCCCGCTCAGAGAGGATTTTGAGGATCCAGGTCAAGAAAGCTAGGGAGGAAGGAAGCCAGTGGGAGTAAGGAGGGGTGGGGGGGCCTGGGTACTGCTTTCTGATGCCCTGGGCCATGCAGTCCTCCAACCAGAGGTCAGAGCAGCGAGTGCAGCCTCTTGAGTTGCCTGTGTCTTGGCTCGAGTCTCCTGGCTGACAAGCAAAGACAGGGAGTTCAGCTTCTCCACGGTCCTGCCAGCCATCCCTGTCCCCCGGGCCAGGGGGGTCAGCCGAGTGTCTCTGCAGCCTGGAGGTGAGCGGTGTCACCGCAGCCACTGCAGGTTCCCTGCGGTCTTTGAAGCCAGAGTCCTGCTCAAGCTCAGCCCTGCACTCACTGGAGAGAGAAGGATGGCCACTTTGACAAGGGCACTGGACCGAGGGGGCACCACTCCGGCCCTTGTGGCCTCCTCTAGCTTTCAAAGCTTATCACCTGGGACACTTGGAGTGACGTGCTCTAGAGACCCTTTCCAGCAGCATCCAGAGGAAATGGTGGCTCCCCACCCCGAATCTCCCTGCCTCCCTCCTCCCATCCCTTCAACTCACAGCTGCCAGTTTCCCATTTCCCCTCTCATGGCAGCACATCAAATTGTGAGCAGGTTAGTGATGCTTTATGAAAATGTTTCATATTCCCGAGACTCAAAACTGCCATCATGCAAGTCGTTCCCATGGAGATGATGTAAACAAAGTGACTTTCCCAGTGGTCACTTCCATCAGTGACATCTGGTGGGTGGTGAGGCTCCAGGACAAAGCAGTGAGGCAGCAAGACTCACAGAGTAATCTCTCACCCATCCTTTCCCAGCCCATTGGTCATCCTAAGCATCTTAGTAACAGGAGTTTCTGTTCCAGAAACCCAGCTGGAGAGAAGATTCGAGGACATTCTAAAGCCCAAAATATTCTCCAACCTCTGATAAAGTAAAAACCAGTATAACCACTTCAATATATTCATTCTCTTTGCTGTTAAGACAAAGCAACCCTAAATCATCACATCAAAAAAAAAACAAACAACAAAAAAACAAATAAACAAAAAACCACAGAGATTTTTAGCAAGGAAAATGGTAAGTTCCCTGAATGATGTGTTTCTCCCTACGACAGGATGTGGGGGACAGCAATATTTTCAGAGGTGGAATCTCAGCTAGCCAGCGAGAGGACCAGAGGATTCTCTCTGGTCATGGTGGTCCACTGAATAATGGTCCCCAAAGGTGTCCGTGGCTGATGTCACGGAACCTGCAGTTGTGTCACCTGGCTAGGCGAAGGGTCTTTGTAGATGTGCTCATGTTTAGGACCTGGATATGGGAGTGGATCCTGGGTTATCTACTGGCCTTGATGTAATCATAGGATCTGTATAAGAGGGAAGCAGGAGGGTGAGAGTCAGAGGGAGAGATGGGGAGATGCTGTGTGCTGGCTTTCAAGATGATAAGTCCCTGAGTCCAGGGATGTGAATGGCCCCTGGAAGCTGGAAAAGGCACAGAAGAGAATTCTCCCCTGGAGCCTGGAGCAGGGTGCTGCTCCTCATGCTCACACCTTGTTTCTGGGCTTCTGACCTCCAGAACTGGGAGCAGGTATGTCTGTGTTGCTCTAACGAAGTTGGTTGTAATTTCTTACAGCAGCACAGGAAATAGATGCTGGAGTCCAGTGTGTACTCCACACCTTTCCCTCCATCCTCTCCGCTGTTCCCTCCAAAAATACGGTGGGACCAGCTAAGGGCTGAGGGCAAGGAGGGAGAGGGCAGGAGACACTGACACGCATGGCCAAGAGCGTTCTTTATTCCCACCAGCTTCCTTCTCTTCGTTGCACATTTATCCAGGTGACAAGCTAGGCATTTGGGGCAGGGCTGTGTGTTTCCCAGAGGTGTGGAAGGTCAGTGAGAGCAGACGCTTGGTCTGTTTGTGCAGCCCACTACCCACCCCACCCCCAACACCTCCACCAAGGCACACATGTGGACATACAATAGGTATTTGTTGGTGAAGTGAAGGCATCCTGCTACACCCAGACTCTTGGCTGTATCAGGTCAGCAATTTGCTTGCATCCAGATCAAAAAGAAATAAAAAGAATGCATTTAAGCAGTGTCAGTGTGCCTCCACCACAGGCAGCCAGGCTCCCACCTGCCCACTTCTCACCCCGTGTTTTCCTCCCGTGGCTCAGGACAGTGGGACTTGCTCATCTGGGGGAATCGCCTTCCTGTGGGAGTCCTGGCTGAATCTGATATCCTAAACATTTTCATTAAGGGCATTCTTTAAGGTATACATTATCACCCTGGGCAGCAAGTGCCAGGCTGCTCGGAGTGAATTACTATGGTTAGCACCTGAGCTCCTGCAGCATCGCTGTGGCCCTGCATACAATTCAAACCATTTCAGGCACTCAGAGAGAACTCAGCCTTTTGGAATCATCCAGGGCTATCACACAGGGCGAGCTGATGGGCCCGTGCTGTGTTTCAAGGGACAGTGACCTGCCCAGGGGATGATGACATTGTATCATGTCTGTCCTGGATCAGACCAGACCTAAAACTCACCTGCTTTGAGCTAAGACCTTGCTTTTGTTCCATCTCTTATAAAGTATCTTGAATGATGTGGCATTTGCAGCATCAAATTCTCTACAGTGAGGAGAGGTCATGTGTCTTTTCCAGAGTCCAGCTAGTAAGTGGCTGGCTGCAGTTTGCCCCCACAGGCTGTTGCTAGAATCAAGATTCCCAACCCCACCTATGTCTCTGCCTACTATAGGTCACCACAGAATTCGCAGATGTAAACTTAACACCCGTCAGTCCTAAAGGAAATCAACCCAGAATACTCACTGGAAGGACTGATGCTGAAGCTGAAGCTCCAATACTTTGGCCACCTGATGTGAAGAGCTGACTCATTGGAAAAGACCCTGAATTTGGGAAAGATTGAAGGCAGGAGGAGAAGGGGGCCACAGAGGATGAGATGGTTGGATAGCATCTCTGACTCAGTGGATGTGAATTTGAGAAAACTCTGGGAGATAATGGAGGATGAGGAAGCTAGGATCACAAAGAGTCAGACACAACTTAGTGGCTGAACAATAACAAAATTTAACACAAAGAAGAGATTGCCAGGTGAGGCAGTCTTAGCCTGTTAGGTAGTGAGCTCCAGGTCCATAGAAGCATTCAACTAGGAGGGAGCCCATGGCACCAGTCAGTGTCTTCTGAACGCAGAACAACCTTCCCAATTTTGCCTCCATAACAACGCAATTAGCCTTTAATCAGACCAGTCCCCATGGGAATAATAGGAAGGGGCACAGTGGGACCAGAGCTCTGAGCATCATGAGTCATTTGTCTACTTTTTACAGTATCACATGCCTAGGATTTTGTTGGCCTTTATGGGTTTCTGCTGTCTGGCAAGGAAAGAAACTCCCAGGCTTGGGGCAGGGCTGGGGTGCGAGGTCTGCCCTGCCCTCCTACCTGAGATAAAGGAACCCCAGGGCTGTTAGTGCAGAGGCATCACTTTTGAGTTTTAGAAGACAGTTGTGGGACTTCCCTGGTGGTCCAGAGGTTAAGAATTCACCTTCTAATGCACGGAGTGTGGGTTCCATTCCTGGCCAGGAAAGTAAGATTCCCCATGTCATGCACTGTGACCAGAATTTTAAAACAAACAAAAAAAAAGGCAGTCACTTTCTTGATTTCTTTTTTTCCCCTCATTAAAAAGCGATCCACATCCATGTCATCACGAACATTAACAGAAGACGCAGACGGGAGAGAAGCAGGAACTCCTGACCTGCCTGCTCCTCTCTCGGGCTCCGTGAATGCGGGTGGGCACAGGGGAGCCTCTGAAAGGGCAGCATAACCAACCTCTGAAAACGGTGGAATATTGGCAGCCTGGATTGAAATACTTCTGGAAAGTCGTTTTTGTTGGTTTGGGAAGAGTTCCAGGAGCCAGAGCCAACTAGATCAGGTAGAAGAAGATGGCTAAGAGCATGGATGCCTCTTTCCATCAAGCAAATATTTACTGAGCATTGCTCTCTCCAGGGCCTTCAACACTCAACAGCGAGGCGATTCACTTGCTTTAGCAGGACTTACGGACAGTGAGCAGAGTGAATGGTGAAATGCAGAGCATGTGGGAGGCTGCGTAAGAAGCTGTGCTTCCATGGACAGGAATGCCAAGTGGCTACGCTATGCTCTCCACCAGGACATCCTTACAGAGGTCACCTTGTTTCCTTATTCACGCATAAAGGGCTAATGGAGTGACAGGCTGGTGGAGTCCAGTGAAGGGTGGTGGGGATGGCACATGCCCAGCACACAGTGGGTGCTCACATTCATAGCTGGTTATTACCCCCTTGCAGGGACAGTCATCTCACTCACTTCCTGTCCCTGCCACAAAGACACACGTGCACGCACATAGGTGATGCATTTTACTCAGAATAATTATATACATAACAAAGCATGGTGTTTCCTCAGCAGCAGAGATGGGCGCACCCTCTGAGAACTAAGTCTGCTTATTTTGCACCTGTGGGTGCATCTGGTGGGTCCTTCACTGTCTCCCATGAATTTGAGCAAACTCTGGGAGACAGTGAAGGACAGAGGAGTCTGGCATGCTGCAGTCCATGGAGTCACAGAATTGGACGTGATTTAGCAACAGAACAACAACAACTGGTGGACCATTCTAAGTACATCTGGCCTTTCCATCTTGGCTACAGGAGACAGGCTCCCTTGTGTCATTCCAAAGCATCAGGAGGGGCTGATCTGTCTCAGGGTCCCTGTGTTGGGGGGTATCTCCCCAGTGTTCTGAAGATGCTGACCCATGGGCAAACTGGCTGGTGTGGGCTGAGGACACAGTGGAGGTAAACACAATGGTCCATTTTGACCACTGTGTTTTGACCATCGTAATTCAGATGAGGTTGTTTTATAATTATCCAGTTAGTGCTTCCTTGTCCCCAGGAAGTGCACGTCTGACTCCAGAGTTGACTTAGGGATGTAAAACACGGAAATGCATCAGTTTGCTCCCTCGAGGACCCACCTCCAGATGCCCGTGTTTCCAGAGATTCTGCTTCACTGAGCTTTCCTGGCAACCCATCATTTATTGGATCCCATGGGCTCCCCAGAGGAGCCCTTGCAGGTCACTGTTTAAATGAGGAGAAAATTGGTTATAAATCAACTTAATTTTCAGAGATATTAATCCAAGGAGAACCCAATTTTGTGTGAGACGGTGGCTCCGTTAGAAAGTTACCTGAATGCATAAGAAAAAGAAAACATAAATGTATCTCTTAAGTTGGAGTCAGAGAAACATTTTAAACTGTGCCATGATTACATGTTCCTAAATGTTTCTCCACATTCACTCCCTTCTTGATTTCCTTTATACTGTCAGTTTTTCATAATGAGGAAGTACCGCAGGCAGGAGGAAAATGGCAGAAGCTACGTTTATGTGTTGTCAGAAGCTCAGAGCATCTCTGACCCTCTGCTCTAAGCTTCCATCCACTGGGTGGAGACGCCCATTCCCCAGGGTGGGACTGAGGGCTCTGGGCAGAGGATGTGCTATGAGTCTCTTCATTCTGTGGGTCTCTGTGGAGACTCTGACTCCACCTGGGGATGGGTGGAGACACACTGGCCACCCTGGTTCCTCCTCCAGGGGCTGTAGAGGGACCTGGAGCCCACCCTTGGATGGATGGATGGATGGATGGATGGATGGACGGCGCTGTCCCCAGGGTGGGGGACAGGGAAGATGGCCCCTGAGACTGGAAACCACATAAGTGGGAAATTGAGAAGCGCGTCTGGGGAATGATCAGTGAACGAAGGTTTTATTTGAGTTTGAAACCTGTTCTTTATGCATATGGATTTCTAAGATGTGATTTGGTATCCTGGGGCCAAAGAAGGTATCTGCTCTGAGCTCTTCACAGCAGCTCTTCAGCTTGTTGCTAATCTCTGGATTGTGTAGTCTGTGGTACCGCATTCGCAGTGTTTTATGTACTTATATAAATATGACATTTTCTAATTAAAAAAGAAATTCACATTTGTATGTACATTTGGGAAAATATAGGAAATTATTAAGAAGAAAATTGAAGTCTCCAGTCATCCTAGCATTCCTGTTTGCCTCCTTTCAATATCTCCTGCCAGTGTCTGGGTTATAGGCACGCGTGCGCGTGTGTGTGTACAATGCAAAGCTTAACCGATCTTTTATTCACAAATCTGTCTCTTGCTTTTTCCCTTCTGTTCATATAAAAGCATGAGCATTTTCCATATTCTCAAAATATTTTCTGAGGATGAATTGGTGAATTGTGTCATATTTCATCATGTGGCCATTGCATCATTTTTGGTTTGTTTGTTTTACAACTGGTCTCTTCCTGTAGGGCATTTCAGCTGTATGGAATTTTTCATTAATTTTGTTGCAATGCCCATCCCTGTACCTAAGGCTCTGGCTATGTCCTTTCGGTAAATCAATGATGTTTCTAATGGAGTGATACTGACTGTCACTCTGGTCTCAGAGACTGGACACTGGGAAATGTGATTATGCCCGGCTTAGACAGATCCTGACCCTCCCTTTAAGTGGGGGCTCCCTGCCAGCTGGGGGTTGAGCCCATGCTGAGCCCACAAATGAGGCTGGTTAGAAAGAAGGGGTTTGTAAATGGCTTATGCTGCCTTTGGTTCCAGACAATCACAACAGGATGGATGTGGTGCTGACTTCCAGATGAATAGGAGCTTTTTCAGAGATGTGAAAAGAGAGAGAGAGAACAGGTTAGGAGTGGCACGTCAATTTCTAACTGAAAGGAAAAAAATTGATCCAAAGTAAAACCCTCATCATTCCAAATATCAGTGTTTTCTTCTCCAGTTTCGTGCTGTGTCCAGGTGATTAGACTCGGAGGGCTTTCAGGACAATCACAGCAGAATCGCTCAAAGTCCACTAGGAAGACGGAGCCTCTCAGGGTGGTCCTCGTGTAAGCCCAGTTCCAGGCCAGTAGCTCCACCTGCCGGAGGAAACACTTGGGGTCAGATGAGGGAAATACTTAGCAGAACATGACCCCAAAGCTCTCGGGCAGACGGTCTTGGTAGAACTCGTGTCTCTTCTGGAAGGTTGTTTAAATGATGCTTCCCCAGGACCAGATGGGCTGATGAGAAGTGGCTGATATCATGAGGACCCATCCCTCTGTTTGGGGTCCATTGCAAGTGGCTCAGAATAAAGGTGAACTTAGGATCAGGACTGAAGGAGATGTTAGGGAATCTAAGAATCTGAAGATGCCAGAGTCCCACAGGGGACCTGAGGGAACCTGGGGTCTCTGCCTCTCCTTCCTGTTCGCTGCTGCTTTCTTCTGCTTCTCCGAGTGTGTGGGGCTGAATGTGGTGTCCTTAGCATTCTCTTCTATACCTGCCATTGCACTGGGCTGCTGGTAGGCTTGGACAGATCTCTTTCTGCCTCAGTGATGTGTCCCACAGGGGGACCACTGATGGGCTCTGTCTGGGCCGGGTGACCATCTGTGCTTCTGTCTCTATGGCTAGAACTGTAGGGCTGACTCCTCCAGCTCCTCTAATCTCTTTGGACCTTTATGCCCCCAAGGTCTGCATGGCATGATGCCAGGAATCTCCAAGGAACCTGAGATGTGATGACCTCCATTGACCACTAGTACTCATGTCCACTCTTCTAAAATGTCTCCAGCAAGAGTGGAAGGTGCAGACGCAGGCAGTCCTAGGGTTTCCAAACCACCAGGACTGATCTGAAGTTCGGCGGCCAGTTCCTTACAGCTCCAACTGAGACAGCGCTGCTCCTCTTCCAACTGAGCCTAAAATACTGTCCCCCAGCCCCTCTCCCCTTCCCTGACTTTGTCCCTTCATTTGCACCAGCCCGTTTGAACATGTCGGCACATAGGGATGTTGGTTACACAAAAGGTATCATTAAGTGCGATTGAAAATCAAACTGCTATTTCATTAATGGACCCATTATCAGGAAATACAGTGGTATTTGAATACCTGGCTGTGGTTACTATAGATACTCCTCTCCTTGGGTTGAACTTCAAACAAATCACTGGCGTAGCATTTCCCAAGCTTTGTGCACCCGTGAGTGTTCTTTGATAGACATAATTATCCCAGGCATGCTAGATGATCTTTATTTGAATGCTTCGAATTGATGAAAAATGCTGCAAATGCAGATTGTAGAAGGAAAAAAAGAACAGTGTAATTCATATCCTATCAGGTATTATTATTCCTTAAAAAAATGAAAATCAGCGGGTCCATTACCTGCTCCTGGTTCTTATTTGGAATGAGCTGTAGGGAGATGACCATGCTCCACTCCCCCCAGAAATTCTGGGAGTCACGACACCCGGAGGTGGATGCCCAGTGACCTGGGTGCAGCCATAATGGTGCTGGCATCTAACATGGCTGAGAGGCTAATCTCTCTTTCCTGCATGTTCTTGACTCCTGGGGACATGTGAGATGGGAAACAAGATGCCTAAAGACAGAGAAGCTGCAGCTGAGCAGAGCTGGATGCATGTAAAGTAAGGATGGGAAAATGACTTCTTAACATTCTCTCTTTCCAAGTCTGTAGAGAATAAGAGAATTAGAGTGCAGCCCAGAAGGGCAGCTGATGAGGTCCCTAAAGCAATGGGGCAGAGGGAGTCGTCACTGCTCTCTGGGCCTGGAGTCTGCCCCTGACCGAACTTGGGGCTCAGAACCCCATACAGAGGTAGCTTTCTCTCTGTTGGGTTTTTACAGTCATGATACCTGGTTCACGCAGGAGCTGGTTCCTCGGCTCAGGCGTGTCTCCAGAGGCGACAGGTGGTTCTAATGGGAGGTGGGAGGAACCCACCAAGTCCACCAGAGTGACTTCTGATGCGGGCTAACAGAACAGTGAGGCCAAAGATGTGCTGTCTGGCCCCCTCACACCCACCGGGGAGTGCAGAGGATGCCACGTGCCTCGTCATTTTGATAGCAGGGGTATTCACACCACAGCGATCGGCGGTAGGAAAAGAACACCACAGTGTGACTGCTGTGACAAGTGGGCTGCTGGCATTTCACAGGGATTGCCTGAGAGATGGTGAAACCGGTGGGAATGGGGGTGTCTTTTGTTTCCCATAAGCCAGTTAAGGGACCATTTCATGCAGCTTGCAAACAACTAGTATGCAGCATGTCTGGTCAAAGCATTCCAAGGGGGCGCATCAGGATAGTTCTCTAGCAGAGAGCATAGGGAGGCGTAGTGAAGAGTCTTGTTAGGCTGTGTCACAGGATGAAGGGTAGCTTGAACTTCTGCAGGAGAGCATGGAGAAAGGAGGTGATGAGATGTTCAGAGCAGAGTTGCTGGCTGGATTTCCATGATTCCAGCCATCTCTTTAAACATAAAACTGGTGTCTGGGAGGTGCGTTTGGCTGAGACTGAGCAGGTGGCTTCGGGAGTCAAGAACATGCAGGGAAGATGGGTTAGCAGCTGAGCCTCAGCTTCCGATGGCTGTTTTTAGGGACACCTCCCTGCCTCTTCTCCTGACGTCTGCAGTCTCCTCCTCTCAGGGAACAGGGTAGGGCCTGAGAAGACAGATGCGTTTGGTTTTCCTGATGTTACAGTCCAAGCTATTACCTGCACGGGCTGGTCTTATCCCTCATTTCCCAAACTGCACTGGGCTCTTGTCTTTGAAACGGCTAAGCCCGTGTGTCCCCAACCCTGTCGACAGCACTGCAGCTGCAGTTGATCAGTTCCCTCCTGCCCGCTACCTCTCTGCAGCCCCAGACCCTACCTGCTCACCCCCAAGCTGCTGTCAAGCTCTTCCTCAGGCCTGCTGGATGCCACCCTGCCCTTCAGACCATGGGCAGATGGTTCCTTCAAAGCATGAGCCTGGGGGCTGTCACTCCCTTTCCTGAACTCCTCCGGGGGTCCCCTGGTGATCCCGGGGGTCCCCTGGTGATCACAGGCATCTTTCACTGCCTGGCCTGGGCAGCTCCCCTCTCCCTGGCATCACCTTCTTTCTCTCCTCTCTCAACCTTGGCCCTGGGGGCGGGTCCTGACATCATCTTCATACGCCTCCTGGTCTGTTCAAGCTGCATCCCGCCATCACTCCCCAGGGGAGCTCCTGCCCATCTTTTAGGCTCACTTCCGACATCCCTTCCCTTTACCAGGAAGCATTCCCCTGGCCCAGTGGCCAGTGAAGGAGCTGCTGCTCTGTCTCCACGGTGCCCCAACCCCTCACCCACCCTGGTGACCGATATGGACCGTGTTGGTGCCACACCCACACCTCCTCCTTGTCTGTATCCTGACCCATCTCTGTCAGCCTGTGCTTCTCTGTCTAGGGCCCTCCTGGTCCTGCACAGTCCCCACTTCTGTGCCCAGCAGGCCAAGTGTCAGATAACTAGGGTGGCCCAGGAGCGGCCCTCCAGCGATCTCTCTTGGGAGACTGTCAGGAAATCCTCCAGCTCCCTCAGCCCTCGGGACAGATGACTCCGAGGTGCGGGTCTCCAGTGAGGCCATCCCAGGTCCCCATAGTGGCAGCTGGCTTAATGGCACACCTTGATCGGCTCCCTTCTTCCTGGATCTCCCTCCAAAGTAAACATCTGACCCTTGAATCCTTGCTCAGGCTCTGCCTCTGGGGGAGCCTAAATGAAGGCAGGGTCCCTCATCAATCTGCTGTGGTCCCTGCTCCGAGCTCACCAGGGGCGAGCTCCTGCCAGGCTGGCTGCTGCATCCTTGGTCCAGAGCATCCTTCCTGGACATGGGGCTCAGCTTCAGTCAGTGCCAGAGAAGGAAACTCTTCAGCCAACCAGAGAATCAAAGGATGCTGGCTGGCCTGTGGAGCCCCCTGGTTTGGGTCCTGCTTGTGCCCAATTGCTTGCCTATCAGAGGAAGAATGGACAGTTGTTGCTGAAGGCACTGTTATTTAATACTTTCTCTTCCTTTATGACTGAGGGTGATATTCTAAGCTTTTCATAGAACTTACAAACTGGTGGGGGCAGGTGGGGTAGAGAGGTGGACACTTGTCTTTAAAATACATGGGTGATCTTGACCCTTCTCTTGTTAGAGAAATTCACAAGCTCCTTGGCATCTGGGATCCCTGCTAGAAACATAACCCTGTAGCCATTAATCCTCTGACTTTAATTAAATTGAGAATGATATCTCACCTGCAAGATAAGCCAAAAAAAAAATAATAAAAAGAGGGAGTGAGCAAAACTAGGAGATGTCCTTGTTTCTCTCTGCTTTAGCTCTGCGCTGTGAACATTTTTTTAAAAAGGGAAAAATTCAGATTATTTATTGACTGAAATCTAATACAACTTTCTTCCTTTATTAATAATTATCCTTATTACTATAGAAACAGTACCCAAACAAATAGAAATTACCTGCAATTTTCTCTTGTCAAAGTTCACTCAGAAGAGTGGGCAGCTGAAGTGAATACCCAGGAATACTTGAAAAATTATATAATTATCTACAAAGTGTACTAATGGTGCTAAAGCAAATGGCTTTTCATTTCTCTTGCCATCTTTGACCTCTTAGCACAAATAATCCCAGAGAGAGAGAAAGACTGCAACCACTTGCTCGCTAATGGGTAGGGGTAACTGCTGTGAGATTTGAAGCTATTTCTGGCAATTTCTGATAATTAATTATCTGAAATAGAAAAGAGCGATGCTATATAGTGGATGGAGAGGAAGATAAGACTGCAGCAGAGATGACATTTGGAGCCTGTTCAGCTTAGGGGAGATGGTTCTGGGACCGATGGGAGGGCCCCCAGATGTGGTGTGTTTGCTCCCCCTGTTCTCAGGAAATGGGCCGGAAGAATGGGGTTTCTGATGACTGGTTCAGATGACTTCTCCCTGGAAGAAAAGTTAAAGAGTGCATTTTAGGTGGTTGATAATATGCTGAGAAGGTTAACAATTGCCGTTTATATAGGGGCATTTCAGCAAGTCCAGGGGTCACGAGAGTCACCACAGAAGGTGAAGATCGCCATCTTGGGGGCAGAGAAATGGAATGACTTGCCGAAAGTAGTTCTGCTGCTGCTGCTAAGTCGCTTCAGTCCTGTCTGACTCTGTGCGACCCCACAGACGGCAGCCCACCAGGCTCCCCTGTCCCTGGGATTCTCCAGGCAAGAACACTGGAGTGGGTTGCCATTTCCTTCTCCAATGCATGAAAGTGAAAAGTGAAAGTGAAGTCACTCAGTTGTGCCCAACTCTTAGCGACCCTATGGACTGCAGCCCACCAGGCTTCTCCGTCCTTGGGATTTTCCAGGCAAGGGTACTAGAGTTCAGTCTTGATCAAAAATGGATATTCTGGGCTTCCCTGCTGGCTCAGTGGTAAAGAACCTGCCTGCCAATGCAGGAAACACAGGTTCCTTCCCTGGTCCGGGGAAGACCCATGTGCCTCAGAGCAACTAAGCCTGGGTGCCACAACTACTGAGTCTGTGCCCTAGAGCCTGGGAGATGCGACTACTGAGCTGATGTACCACAGTTACAGAAGACCGTGCACCCTAGAGCCAGAGCTTCCTTACAAGAGAAGCTGCTGCAGTGAGAAGTCTGTGCATGGCAGCTAGAGAAAAGCCCATGAAGCAAAGAAGACCCAGCACAGCCATAAATAAAAAAATGAAATAAATAAAACTTTTAAAAAGTAAGACATGGGCTTCAACATACTTCTATTAGACTCTGTTAGATGAGTTCAGTTTGTGAAGTGAATGAAAGTCATTGAGTCATGTCCGACTCTTTGCAACCCCATAGATAGTCCATGGAGTTCTCCAGGCCAGAATACTGGAGTAGGTAGCCGTTTCCTTCTCCAGGGGATCTTTCCGAAACAGGGATTGAAGCCAGGTCTCCCTCATTGCAGGTGGATTCTTTACCACCAGGGAAGCCTGAGTTCATTTAGTTGAAAAATAAAAAAATGGGGACAGGGTGGGGAACTTTCTAATATCAAACTGAGCCTGCCCAAGTCTTTCTGTGAGTTTGATGATGTCATCAAAACCTCCCTTTTGACAAGTTGAAATTAACCAAGCTTGCGACCACCTCTGTGTATAAGAACCAATGGATCATGAAAGAGGGGAAGCATGTATTCAGAATTCTTTACCTAGGACTCCCTTAGGCTTCCTGGAGAAAAAAAAAATATCAGCTCACAGTTGGTTGTTGCCCTCAGGAGTCTCAGATTAGCCCACTATGTTCATGCATGAGCCAGCTAATCAGCAGTTCAGCGGGGGCTTGCTTGTAAGGAGATGTGGCTGTGGGCATGGTTTCTGGCCCAGGCAGGGGGCATAAGACCTCTCCTCCTCTTGGGGCTGCGACCTGAGTGTGAGATGCTTCTTGTTGTTAACTGCAAACTCTGAAGCCAAGAGGAAGTCAAACGCCCGCGAAAAAGAACCTTCTCTCTTTAGTGATTGAAGAGGCTCAGAAGTGAGGGGTGTGGAGTCAGTGTTGACACAGAGCTGGCTTCGAGTGGAGTGGGGAGGCTGTTTAAATAGTAATAAAACACTAACTGAATGGGAAGATGCATTTATGTGTTGGTTTCTGAAATGAAAGACGCGGGCTGCTTTGCCTGTAATTGCTGTCAGGCTTTAAGCAAGCCTCTTTTCAGAACTCTCCTTTTCATGCGCCCGTGAAAATTGTTACCAAGCAACAAAGCAGGTCTGCAGTGGTGCAAATTCAGGAGTGATGGACGCAGAGACCTTCCAGCCAGTGGTCGCTGAGTGACGCCTAGGCTCTGACTGGGGTGTGGCCTGCCTGATGTTTAGGATGGGACTGGGTTGGAGGGGGGTGGACAGGGCATGAGGTTAAAAGTATTATAAATAAATGAACGGATGTGTTTTCACACACCACAGAGTAGCTCTGTGTGGTTTTTTTTTTTTTTTTTTTTTTTTGCTGCAAAGAGTGGGTGTGTATCTCTTTGTGGGGACAGTTGTGTCAAGTTCAGCCGTGGCCACCCGAAGCTGAAGGGAAGTCCTGCCTCAGGACTCCATGGAGACCTGAGAACAGGGTGGACCTGAAGCCCCAGGCCAAGCGCAGCAGTGACCTGACCGCCAGGGGCCTGGACCCACTCAGTCTCCCTCAGTGGTACCTGGAAAGTCGACCGGTCAGGTCCCACCAGCGCCACTTTGTCCCCTCTGAGTTGCTGCTCTGACCTGGCCGTCTCTGTGCCTGGAAATCCTTGGAGGCTGATCCAGCTCCTGTGCGGCACCGGCTGTGCTTGTCTGGGGGCGTCTGAGGGAAGTTCTCCACTGTTTCTCAGTTGTAATTCCCTCCAGCTGGGGATTCTGCCCTCATCTGGGGACTTCCTCGTCTGATTCTTGGTCACCGGCTGCCTTCCCCGGGAATGATTTTTTTCCTCCAATGTGAATGACTCATCCACCGCCTTTGTGGTTTCCATCACATCCACCTACCACAGCTTGCTCCACTTCAAGACACAGCAGTTCACTTTCTAGAAATGTAGACAGACAGATATAAAATAAGCGAGGCAAACCTTACAAGAATAGAGAGTGAACTTTAAGTGTATAACATACGGTCGCTCCTGGATGCAGCAAAAGAAGCCAGATGTGAAAGCACACATCCTGTGTGGTTCTGTGGATGGGAAGTTCAAGAACAGGTTCGGGTTGGAGGGCTGACCACCCAGAGCACAGAGGAACATGGAGAGTGATGGAAATCTTCTGTCTACACCTGGGGGCTGGGCGCGGGGGATGATTACACCAGCAAAGTTTTGGGACTCTTAAGTGCTCTGGACTCTCTCTTGGTAAGTTGTCCCTCAGTTTAAAAGAAAAAGGAGACCCAAAGTCCCTTGCCTAAAACAGTAATTTGGTTTGGGCCCTTGGCAAAATCAGAGATTCTCCCCTCTGGGTTGGGACTAGTTGGCTACCTTGGGGAAGACAAGGGGGCAGAACTTTCTAGAGATCTCTCCAACCTCAGGGGTGTGGTTCCAGAACCTGCCACATACCCAAGACCCAAGATGCTCATGTCCCATCATGGGGCCTCTATATTGGATTCTCTGCATCTGTGGAATCAACCAGCCATATATCCTGTAGGAATAAATGTATTCATTGAAAAAAAATTCAGTATAATTGGATGTGCACAGTTCAAACCCACATTATTAAAGATCCAACTGTAGATAGATAAGCCATAGTTAGACAGATAAATGACAGATAGATAGATGATCGATAGATGATAGATGGACAGATTGTTGTTGTCCAGTTGCTCAGCTGTGTCAGACTCTGCCACCCCATGGACTGCAGCACACCAGGCTTCCCTGTCCTTCACTGTCTCCCAGAGTTTACTCAAATTCATGTCCATTGAGTCAGTGATGCCATCCAACCACCTCATCCTCTGTAGATAGATATAATGGAAGAATGGACCATAGAGGCAAAACTGATCAATTAGGGCCCATGAAATCTTACTGCATTCCTGCCTGCTCTGGGCCTGGCCAAGGTGATGCTGGCCTGGACCCGGGCAGTGATAGTGAAAATGAGAAGTGTTCAGAGTCTCTATGTGTCTCTCAGATGATTCTGGCCAGATTAGCTGATCCACAGGAGGTGGGGTGGGAAGGGAACAGAGTCAGTGCTGACCTGGGCGGCTTGTTCTGCAGTAGACATCCATTTCCTCTTACCCAATGTCAAGAGCACGTTGGCCTCCGAGTTTCCAAACCCTGGTAAGTGCAGCTCCTCTTCAGATACATCCAGGGCCAAGCAGAAGAGCAGGTGGGTGGGTGTGTCCATGGGGAAGCTGGCTTCGATCTCTAAGAGGAGCTGCCATGGACCCCTGGAGGACCCCTAGAGGCTCCTGAGTGCAGACATGGTCCCTCTGAGATCAGCCTTCTGCAGCATCTGTGGGGAGGGGGGTGGAAAGGGGCAGGGAGGGGCTCCCTTTCTGAAGCAGGCTGTCTTCCCTTGTGTCAGCTCCTCAGAGCCCTGACACCAGGACTCTCCTTGCAGAGCGCTTGATGGAGATCAAAGCGTGTGTGTGCATCCTGTTATCCCGGAGCCTGTCTCCCCCCTGCCACTTTCAACGAAATTTTTGAGTCGTTCCAGGCACCTTCAGAGGAAGCAGTGCTCTCTCTCTGGCTGGCTCATATGGAGCAGCTCAAAGAGAAGTGTCTTTGAAAGCTTCCTCGCCTGTGTACTGCTTCCGTGAGCGCAGCCTGCTTTCCTGGGCTCCTGGCTCTGGCCTGCAACTCTCTGATCCATCTCATTTCCAGGTCCTTTGTGCAGAGTCCTAGCAGCCAGCTCAAATGGGAGCAATTAGCTTCAGTGGGTAATTAGGCTTCTTTGCTGGCACTGGGCTTGAGCTGCAGGACATAATCGACGATTTTTACTTCAAGTCCACTTTGTATCACCTCTTCCAAACCTGAATCAAATGGTATGGTGTTTAGAAAACCCAATTACATTCCAGGAGCTTCCAAAACACTCACAATATGTTCTAATGAGGCTTCTTGCCGTTAGCTTTAACAATGAATCTCTTCCCTATCTTTGCTATTCAACATTTGCCTGCTTATAAGGACTTAAAAGCTGATGCTTCAATACTTTGGCCACCTGATGCGAAGAGCCGACTCGTTGGGAAAGACCCTGATGCTGGGAAACATTGAGGGCAGGAGGAGAAGGGGGCAACAGAGGATGAGATTGTTGGATGGCGTCACTGATTCAGTGAACATGAGTTAGAGCAAACTCTGGGAGATAACGAAGGACAGGAAAACCTGGTATGCTGCAATCCATGGAGTCACAAAGAGTCAGACATGACTGAGGAACTGAACAACAATAAAATACAAAAATAACTCCTGACCACCCTGTGTCCTATCACGAGTCAGCCGCAGGGTGGGGAGCTGAGGGTGCTGCTTTGGCAGCTTGGGGCATACATTTCACAAAGGGGAAGACAGTGAAGATGAGGAGGGTTGTCTTAGAAAGGTTTCACAAACTGCGCTGAAAGGTGATCTTAGGGGTCAAAGAAGAGGGACTCATGAAAATTCCCATGACATCACTTGCTAAGACCCCACTTCCTACCAAGGTCACCACCTTCAGAGACATGGCTCCTGTTAACGTAGAGAAGGATCTTTGCAGAGTCCCTGAACTGTCAGGCATCCCCACCTCTCTCTCCCAGACATTTCTGTTCGTTGCTCTTAACTCCATTCTCTACAACACACAGTCTGGGAAGAAACGCTATAGAGTGGGAGCATTTCAAGCACATGAAGGGACATCTGTGACCTTGAGATGCCTTCCTGTTGCTGGTCACACACTCCTAGGTCCTCCAAAGATTCTGTTCACACTTGTGTACCCTGCTTGGATAGAGATCCATCAGCCAAATACAGTGGCTTTGTGCCAGGGGAAAAGCATCCATCCAGGGGGGTGAGCTAAGCAAAGGCACTTCTTCTGGGGGGTGCCTGTGGGCGTCTGGCTGAGCTAAAGGCATTTCTGTGCTGAGCAAGAAGGAGACCAAGGACATGGGGAAATTGAACCCCCATTCGTCCTGATGGTCAGGGTCTTTGGATGATGCTGTGATCTTGCCAAGAGCAGGCACTCATGTTCTGGAAATTAACAAGTGGAAGAGCTGGTTCTCACACAATAGGGATGGACACTCACTGGACAAGCAAGCATCATAGGGACGCACGTGAGGAAATAGCATCTAATGGCCATTTTCACCTTGGGGTTCATGTTTGTAGAACCAGAAGGATGAGGGAGTCAGGAGAACAATAAGTCATGGGAAGTGCCATCCTGGGGAGGAAGGGACCCAGCTGCCTTGGGACCTGGTGGGGTCCTGGCTCCACCCCCGCTCACTTTGGCCACATGTTTACTCCCCACTAGTCTTGGTTTCCTTGTTTATGAAACAGGAATGCACACCCACTTCAGAGAGCTGTTCTGAGAGACAAAGGCCATGATTTCTGTAGTGCTGCTTGCTAAACTTCTATGTCCCATATGTACTTGAGGTAGGATTACGTCGTCTAATTCATGTTTGGCCAACATTCAGAGCATCTTGAATTTGCACAGAGAAAAAGCACTCAGGAGCATGGTGAGAATATTGAAGGGCTCTCTTTACTTTCTAGGAAACAATATGGGAGCAAGGTGGATCTGCTAGGGCTCAGGGCAGGAAATAAGACCACTCGAGGGGGTAGGAGACAGTGACTTAATATGAGGAGTCAGGTGTTCGTGAACTGGCTGGACAGATAGGGAAGCGAATGCTAGTGATGCACAGACCAGCCAGCCAACACAGACCACATGTCCTGCAGAAACGACCTGCCAGGGGGCTACCACCTTGCCTACCTTTGGGAAGGTGGGAAATCGGGAGACCCACTGATCTATTGATGACATTTGGGAGTGTGATCTCCCCATCTGGGTGCTAGGCTGTGAACATAACCACCAAGATTCTCAGGCTTCACCCTGGCCACCACTTCCTGGAATGCAGGCTGGTGACCTCACACAGACTGGTTGAAACCAGACAGAAGGAGCAAGAAGATACTTCCGTGTTCTACATCCCAAGGAGAACGTCTGGTAGGCAGAACTAAACACTTGTCACCTGTTGCTGTTTAACAGGTTATCATAAATTTAGCACATGTTAATTATCTTGTAGGCTCTGTGGGTCAGGGGGCTTGGCTTGGTTCTCTGCCTTGGAGTTTCTTAGAGGCTGCAAAGAACATGCTGGCCAGGACTGGGGTCTCATCTGAAAGCTCTGCTGAGGAAGGGCCTGCTTTCAAGCTCATTTAACTGCTGGCCAAGTCCATTCCTCCAGGGCTGTTGGACTGAGGTCTCAGCTTCTTGCAGGCTGTTGGCTGGAGGCTATGATCAAGGGATTGTTGGGGCCACCTGAGTGTCAGCTTACTGCAGAAGGGAGTCTGGAAAATATAGGCTGATCAACATTGGCAGGACAGGAAGCACTCAAGAAGGAAGTGTGAGTGGATACCAAGTTCCAACTGACCGTATCAGTGGGCAGGAGGAAATTAAACAACACCCAGCACAACAACGAAGACCTTCAGTGGATCTAGTCTGGCAAACGCTGCCTTCCTTACCTGCCTGTCTGGTGACTAGCAGGTCTTTGCAGGTCAAGCGGCGGCTCAGAGGCCACTTTCTACAAATGCTCCTGCAGATGAGACAGGTCAACGGAGCAAGGCCACATCCTATAGCTGGAAGGAGCCTTCTGCTCACAAAAGAAGACAGTATATTAGAATCAGTAATACAGCAGCAACCCTCAGCCCCTCCGTCCAGTCCTGGAGTCTCACCTGGACATCACTCATCTCTCTGACTCCAGGATCCTGATCTGATAAATGGGATCATGATAGTCTGTACCTCCCAGTGTGGTGAAGAGCTGATAACCATAGAATTATTAATGTTTAAAACAATTGAGCACTTAGCACATTTTCCAGAGCATGGTAAATGCTCAAAAAGCATCGGCTATTTTTATATTTCAGCCAGATGCCCTCTTTCCCCAGATGAGGAGACTGGGCCAGAGGGCTAACTTGACTTCAAAGGTTTTCAGTAGCCGAATAGTCCTGTGGCTGGTTAGTTAGTGGTGACAGTGAGTCCAGGGGCCAATCCTGCAACCCTCTTTCCATCATCCTCAGGAGAGATGTTTCTAATAAAATAGACAATTCTTTCCCCTGTTTAGGTTGGAACATACGTGACTGGGTTTTAGTGCTTTAAAATCATTGCATGTTGACAAGTTATGAGAGACACACTCCCCTCTACAGCCTGATTACCTGGGCACACGTATGGCTGGTGTTCACAGAAGTCCCTGGCTCCTTGATCAAGGAAATACCCATGCCTTGACCTCTGCCCACAGTAGCCCTGGATCTGAAACTAAGATCCTTGAAACTCAGGCAGAGGGTCAGCTAGTTTCCTGTGATGAGTCTTCACTAGAGAAACCCAACAATATTTTTTTCCTGATTTACTTCAAGTTCATGCTTCCAAATGGGATTTGGTTTGGTCTCTGTATCCTGCTTGCTGGTGTTTCTCTGACAGATAAAAGCTGGCGTGACTCAGATCCTTCATTAACTAGGCTGAAAGGGACAATATCTATCACCGACGTGCAGTCATAGGCGGATAAGTCCTGTTGGCCATGGTTGTGCTCTGAGACTTGCAGAAGGATGAATAGATGGCAGGCAAGGGTGGCAGCTCTTGAGCTTGGAGGTGACAATCCAGCATCTTGAGATGGCCTTCAAGACCAGTGAGAAGCCAAGTCAGTGTACGACCCTAGAGGGACATTCCCCAGCTGAGAGGTGAGCAGGAAGCCTGTCCCTCAACTCACATCTAGTGGTTCCAGCTTCCTGGTGACCCTGAAGGTCACTCTGAGCAGGATGGAGGATGGGAGGAACTCTTACATCCACTCACAGAACACTTCACTGGACCCTCTTCTGGGGACACTCTGCAAGAGCCCCCTGGGGGGATGACATCACCCGTGTTAGAGCTGGTTGAATCTTTGTGTTTAAAATAAAATGGGTGTGTGTGTGCGGAGGGGTTGGGGTGAACATTCAATTCACCCAGAGTTTTAAAACAAGAACCCAGGCATCTTATAGTGTCTCTGTTTAATTGGTCCAGGGTGGGGCCCTATTGTTTGTATTTTTCAGAACACCCTGGGTGATTCTAATACTCAGTCCAAGTTGAGAAGCCCTGATACACACAAATAAACTTGTACTAAAAAACCTCCCCATGTGTACAATTTTTAATTCACTCATCCAGAAATATATACTCCTCCTATTTATCACCATGCTCTGTATGGTGACAGAGAAGACCAACATCAGGCCAATGGCTCGTTGAGGAACAGGGCAGATCTAGACACCTTCATATACATCCAGAAGGGACTGGCATTTGCCAAGGAGGCTACTGAGAACGGGAGGGGCTGGATGATTTTGGTTCAGGGCAGGTACATTCTTTCGGGCCACAAGGTGAGAGATTTCAGCTTGGGAACCTTGCAATGGAGAATGGTAGTCACTGCTTGTAGTGGGAACCCAGTAATTCTGAAGGAGGCAAGGTGGGTTAAGCCTCCCACACGTCAGGTTGTTTGGAGTGATCCCATTATACAGCCTCATGGGAAGATGAGCCAGGATGATAAGACCTGAATGGGCAGCTGCAAATAGAATGCCAGCCTGTGTGTTTTCTTTTAGACACTCAGACTCATTTCATTCCCAGTGAATTTCCAGGGGACACGGCATGATGCACTGGCAATTTAGAGGCATATTGCGGAGGCTGCGGTATCAAACGGGTGGAGGCTGACCAACCTATTCATGCTTGGAGGCAGCTCCTGGCAGCATGGGGACAGATGGCTTGGGGGAAGAGGAAAGACTGGAGGCAGATGGCCCTGGGTTCAAACCCAGTTTGTCCTGCTCATAGACCGTCCCATGTAAGGCA
Organism: Redunca redunca; assembly: GCA_006410935.1. Taxonomy (NCBI): domain Eukaryota; kingdom Metazoa; phylum Chordata; class Mammalia; order Artiodactyla; family Bovidae; genus Redunca; species Redunca redunca. The sequence continues at coordinate 1,661,131 of SJYQ01004059.1, forward strand.
CACACCCTTATCTGCACCCATAAGAATTCTGACAACTGCATCTTGGCATCACGGTCAGGCCAGAGCTGAGCCTGTAAAGTACCAGGTGCCACAGCTGATGCACAAGAGGTGCTTAATGGACTGTAAACATGCTGGGTTTGTATCATCTACCTACTGCCTCAATGCTGTGTAACAAACTGTCACAAAGGTAACAGCTCCAGGGAACCACTATACAGTCTTTTTCCACCTGGGTACAGGTTTACAGGGTTGCTCTGCTGATATGCATGAGGCTCAGTGGACTCACTGGAGCTGTCTTGTTCTGAAGTTGGCTGCAGGTGGCTGGGAGCAGCTGGACCAGTCTCCACTCACTTTTTTTCTGACAAGTTACCCTGAATATGTTCTCTAGGGAGTAGCAGGGTCAAACCATGAAGGGAGATGCCCAAGTGACTTTTCCAGTCTCTGCTTGAGTCACAGATGCTAACATCCTATTGACCAAAGGTCACCTAACTGAGCCTAGCATTCACAAGAAGGAACCGTCCTGGGACAGAGTATGGGATGGTGCACAGGCAGCCACTTTAGGGGGCAACCACATTGTCATGGAGTTTGTGGGAGAAAAACTTGGAACTGGGAGATATTCTACAAATTTCATGTCCTTTCTCCTTATCCTGATCTGAGGTTCTGTGATAACCAGTTTGATGAAAGGGTGCGTATGCGAGTCATGCAGTTGATGAATGCAACCAGAAGACCGTGATGACTAGGTAAGCCTGAAGAGGTGGAAACCAGAATAGAATATGGGGTCCAGAAGGCTGCAATGATGCAAAACCAAGCAAAATGATAGAATGTGCCTTAGAAATGGCAGAAAAGCCTCCTTTATATAAGACCTTTCAGAATGCGTCTGTTGAATGTACATTTTTCTTCTGCAGTTTTCTCAACAGTAAACATAGAAATAATTGAGCATTTGCTGTTGAGAGATGCCTTTTGTGTGAACTAATAAATGTCTTTCCATCTTGTGTTTGGGGGAGAAGTTCAATAAAAATGGTCACAAATGATTAATGCTGCCCACTGCCAAGATGTTAATTGCTTCATTTCAGAGTTTAAACAGTGGGTCTTCCTGGGCAGCCCCCCTCCCAGGACTGAAAGGCTAATTGAGGAACAAAGGCTGAGTGGTACTTGTGGGTGATGGACAAACCCCTAAAAAGAGGAGGATCCTGAGCAAAGGAGGATCCTTCTCAGAGCTTCTCTGGACCCCGAGCTTCCCTCTTCCTTCCCAGAAAGTCACTAACCTGTGGGTGGCTTGAGGGGGACAACGTGTTGGCTTTTTGCCCACAAATCGGTTTCCCTTATCCCTCGAAGGAACTCTCTTTTACTGCTGACTTTGAGAGCATCATCGCTGGGTTTAGCCAACTGGGGACCAGCCTCCCAAATCTTGACTTCCTCCCCTGGGATGCCCTAACTCATAGCTACTTAGATTTAAAAGGGAAAGATTTCTTTGGAAGAAATCAAGTTTTCTCTGCATGCCAGGCTTGTTTTATGACATTAAATGTTTAAATAAAAAAAATTACACATGCATCATGAAATGATGATGGAGTGATTATTTTTATTTTGCATGTGGGGATTACCAATTATAGTTCCTGGATTCTGTGCAGAGTAGAGTGTGTTAGTCCCTGGCCATCTTTCTGGGTGATGTAAACCGCCCCCCCCACCCCCCCGAACCTGGCAGCTCTGTCTGTGTCACGATGGTTCCAGGAAAAGAGAAGAAAGACGGGGTGAGGGCGGAGGGGGAATTAAGTGCCCCCAAGGGGTGGGAAGTGGGGAATTATCTCCTTTACGCCCACTTTCACTCAGCCAATTAGCCCTCCAGGATAGTCAGGTCCTGTGCTCTGCAGTTTCGTGGCCCTTCAGGGTCTGCTGAGTCTCTGGCCATGGCCAGTGATTAAGCGGAAGTGTCTGTGTTTAAGCCATTACCTGATGCTTTTGCTCTCTGACCTGGAGCTCCATGGAAATTCCTTAAGCCTCAGTTTCAACATCTGTGAAATGGGCACTTGCCTCTCCTGCTAGCAATACCTGGAAAACCAAGACAGGGCTTCTGAGAAGGTAGACCATGTCTGTGGACCTCCTGAGCACTTATGCCTACCGGACCCTGGTACAAGCCCTGAGCTTCCTTTGCTGGTCTCCTGAATGTGCTGGATAGCTCGATTTCTTTTTTTAACAGTGGCCAAAACTGAGGCTGAAGAATTGATGCTTTCAGACTGTGGAATTGAAGACTCCTGAGAGTCCCTTGGACAGCAAGGAGATCAAACCAGTCAGCCCTATAGGAAATCAACCCTGAATATTCACTGGAAGGACTGATGATGAAGCTGAAGCTCCAATACTTTGGTCACCTAATGTGAAGAGCCGACTCGTTTTAAAAGACCCTGATGCTGAGAAAGATTGAAGTCAGGAGGAGAAGGGGGCAACAGAGAATGAGATGGCTGGATGGTATCACTGGACATGAGTTTGAGCAAACTCTGGGAGATGGCAAAGGACAGGAAAGCCTGGCATGCTGCAGTCTGTGGGGTTACAAAGAGTTAAACACAACTTAGTGACTGAACAATACTCAGTTAAGTAACTTGTAAAGTTCAAAAGCAGAAGTTGGAACCCACTTGGTCTAAAGCAAGAGTTTGGGCTCTTAATGCAGATGGTCAGCCCTACGCCATTGACTGCTGAGCTGGAGGGGCAAGGCTATCCTTTTCTCACCCTAATGGCATCAGTGGGTCTATCAGTTCTCCCCCACCTGTAGATTGACCAGATAACTATGAGTTAGAAGAGTTACAAGCTCTAGGAATTGAGCTGCTATCTGCCCATCACCCAAGGATTGCTCATCTGTGCTTTAAAACATCACTCCTCAGTGGGAGTGGTGGGAAAAGGCAGCATAACACAGCAAAACACAGATTTAAAAAAATTGAAAAGCTGTTTGTTTTGCCTGGTAAGTGTGTCTGAAGCTGATGGAGCAGCAGCAGGTTCTGAATCTACAATGCTTTTCCCGACTGCCTGTTCTCAGCGTGGGAACCTGTCCTTCAGCCCTCCGGAGCCTCTCATATGCCATGCTGTGGAGTGGGGCCAGCAGAGGTGCACGCCTTCCGCTCCAGGAGTGGGTAAAAATGCAAATCTGGGCCCTTGAAGTCATAATCCTGTTGGAGACATCGCCTCCAGTTGCCATGGTGATGATTATGTTGTCAGAGGATTATCATTTCCTGTGAAGGATGAGTCCGGAGAACCAGACCAACCTCGAAGAAACAAAAGACCTTGTTCATAAACAATTGGTCTGAAAATTAAAACAAAACATAAGGGGTAACACATTAGCTGGCAAATGTGTGACACTCCAGATTCTTTTATTCCAAATAACATGGTTTTAAGGTTTTTAAGTTCAAAGCTTGTGTTAGGGGGGGAATTCTTTTAAAAGCCATCACAACAAGAGAATAAAAGGGGGGAAATTTAATGAGAAACATGACAGGAGAGCAGAGAAAATACAAAAGTTGAAATATAGCAGATAATAGAACAAAAACATTAAATGGCTTTTAATGAAAGGATTACCCTGAAACAATACAACTGAACAGGAGCAAAAATAATTTAATTATTTTATTACAAAGAGAAAGCAGATGAGCTGTCACTCGTAAAATTAATCCACAAATTTGAGCTAAATTTGGAAAGATAGTTTTTGGTGCAGACACACATGGATGGAAGGTCCCCATTTTGTCAATTGATTTACATGTAAGATGAATATTCTTCAACAACCCTATCAGATTATGAATCGATATGAACAATCGCATGTCAGTTAAGCATTAGGTATAAGCAAAAATCTTTCAAAAGTTAAGCTGAGAAGTAAATGTGTTTATAGGCATCCTGGTATTTCATTCAAAAGACTTCATCAGAAGACTGTTCTGCCTTCTGTCCTGTCTCAAATTCAGATCTCCCCGCACATTGTGAAGAGCCAGCTTAGGAGCTGGCTTCTGGTCAGCATGGCATCACCTAGCTTGAATTTCAATTTCACTCTGCACTCTCTTTCTAGGTCAGAGAACGTTCCATCAGTGCTATTTTTGAGGTGTATTCCATACCTACGAACTACCCAGGCTTGTGGCTCAGCCTCTCATTCATGTCTGACTCTTGGCGACCCCATGGACTGCAGCACCGTCCTTCACTATCTCCCGGAGTTTGCTCAAACTCGTGTCCATTGAGTCAATGAGCCTACTGAGGCTTTGACTCACGTGTATCCATCAGCACCTGCTACACTAGTCTCAAGTAACGAACCTTCACTCTACCCAGAACTTGGAACAAGTGTTTCTTTCTCTTGAGTCAGTGGGCCACTAGTCATAGCTTTCTTTACACCTTTGCAGAGGAGAGACAGGGGAGAAAGGAAGGCCCCGTGAAGATGCAACCATAAGAGGCTGGAAGAGGCAGGAAGGATTCTAGCCCTCTACCTGAGAGCTCGGCTCTGCCCATACCCTGATATCAGATGTTCATTCTCCAGAATGATGGGGGAATTCATTTCTACTGTGTGAGCCCCCAGCTTGTGGCCCTTGGTTACTGCAGTCCCAGGATACACACAGGTCATGAGTAGGCTTTGCTTCCAGACAATTTTGGCCTTGCAGGCATCCTGAGATCTGGCCAAGAAGAGAGAGGCAGGGTCCAAGGATGCTCACCTGAGACCACCTGGCCCTCAAGGCATGTGGCATGGTGGCAGAAACCAAGCTGACATCTCACTGGTCATCTACTTTGTCAGCTCAATGGCCAGATCACTGTCGTGGCCAAGACAATTGCTGGGCTTCTATATGGAGAGTTTCTTATCAAGTGCACACCCGTGAGAGTCTTGGATGTCCCTGTTCCCACGTGACAGGTGAGGAGCCTGAGGCCCAGGGCAGAAAATCTCCTTCCAGCACCAAAGCCTGGATCCACTACTTTGGTGGGGGCGGTGGGGGGGTATATGAGGAATAGATTCCCACAGCCCTGCCTGCAGCCCCGTGCACACAGCAGGTGTTCAGTAAATGCTCACCATGGGAAAGAATGAGTCCTACATGAGGTGTTGGTGGAGTTCTTTTATTTTGTTTCAGGGGAGTCTTCCTAGAACACAGGGTGGTGCTACGTCCCAGGGAAGCTGAACACGTGGTGCCCAGCAAGGCTAGCAAGGTGGGAACTCTAACAGCGACTCTCAGGCTGCTTGTCCTCTGTCTGCCCTGCTGTCTTTCCTCCAGGGCCCAGGAAACTTGATCCCAGAAACCAAGAGAGACATTCAGAAGTCAGGATCAGTTTCAAGACCTGTCTTTGCTCAAACCAAGTGGAGGCGAAAGACACCCTTGTCCAGGCACGGGAATGGGTGAGAGTCTGAACCCCCTGAGAAGGGGCTGGGGTATCGCTGGCTCCTCTGCTGGTTCTCTGAGGTTTTCCTGAGTGAATCTGCTATGGTTTTCTTTGGAACAGCTCTCCCCAAGAGGAAGTGTCCTGGGAGACCCTGGGAAGGTCATTTTGTTCATCATCTAATTGACTGAAATTCATTGAGGATGAAAAAAAAAAAGAAAAGAAAAGAGAAGAAAACGTGCCCAGAGAGAACAGAGACCCAGGGACAGGAAGAAGATAGATTGTCAGATAAAGCACCACGAGGAGATGAGGGAAGCATTGTATTTTCCTTTTCTAATAACCTTAGTTAATATGTGATGATCAATCACACCATCACGGGCATTTTTATCTCCCCTGAGTATCAATACGAAGTGGCCCTGACGTGTTCCCAATACAGCCCTGGAAGGCGATGGGAGGGTACTTGTCTCTGAAAGCCTTGGACCTTGATGGCAGATCAATGATGTCAAAACCTCCTGCTCTGTCGTGAAACCAACTCTGATGATGGTAATTAAGCTGTGAGAGTCGGTCTGGCTGAACCCAGCACTCTCCTCCTGCAAACAAAGTTCTCATCGATCAGCCATTTTTTATTTTTAATATTCATGGATTAGCCACACTCTCAAAGCACCCCATTACCACGTGCATGTGAAATGAGGCCTTCCTCATTGAGATCCTGGTTCACTGGTCCCAACACCACATCAGAAAGGCAGGTTTCCGAGTGGACCCGATGGCTTCTGCAAGGTAGATGCTGGCACGTTTGGTGGAGCTTTGAAGTAGCCAGAGGGCTCTGCTCGCCTGAGGGAACCCTCCCTCCCCCTGGGGAAGTCAGCTTTGCCTGCTGTCCCCCAAGAGATGGAGCCACTTTGCTGAACCAGACCCCGAGGTGGAAGAGGCCACGGAGACACCTGACATCCTCTAACCATCACGGGGTGCACCTACCAGACACCCACTGTGTGGTCACACACTGGGAAGGTGTAAACATCCAGGCAATGGGCACATAGTGCACCCGCCCCAGTCCCTTCATCATATCCACCCCTCAGTGCCTGATGGCGTCCCCTACAAACCCATCTGCTTTCTGAAAACTGGAATGCGCATCTGCCGGGGGCCTGCCCTCCCTCAAGCTCTCATACCACATTCTTGTCCTCAGATATTAGAAACTCATCTTCTTGAAATATCTTACTTACCTAGAACTGCCTGGTCACCTAACTGAGATTTATTTCCAAAATCTCATTTGGAAAAATTAGGGAGATTACTTCTTGGGGAAATATTACACATCACAATGGGAGAACATTTTATTTCAGAGAAATGGTTCTTTCCCGTTTGATCTGCCTTTAAAATCCACCCCACAACACACGCGGAATCATTTCTGACAATTGTCTCATCAATTCGGTTTCCTCTAGCCATGCACACAGAGACTGTGCTGGCACGCACAATAAATCACGTCTGTCTGCGAGGGCATGGAAGGTGCAGAGAAACGAGGTCTCTTCTGCATTCAGAGGGAAGCATGGCATGGGGGTGTGGCCCTGGGGGTGTGGCCCTGGGAGTGTGTGTGTGTGTACATGCGTGTGTCTCCCAGAAGGACCTGGGGGCAAGGAGAGGACCCAGAAGATGCTGGTCAAAGGCTCCGAGGGGACACCACCAATCATGGTGCCTCCACCATGGGGAAGTGCCCAGGGCCCTCTGCTCTCTACAACCATCCCTCCCTTTAACCTCCTGTGTTAAACACCCTTTAAGTCCTTGATGAAATAGCATTAATGATACCTATTCAGACTGACACAATGAAAACCACGGATGAGATAATGTGTTGCCAAGAATCTGGGGCCACAGGGGCACCGTTCATTGCTGGTGGGAACACAGAATGGAACAGCCATGCTAGAGAGCTGATTGGCAGTTTCATCAAAAGGTTACACACCCACTGACCACTGATCCAGGACTCGTGGCCCTTGGTGTCACCCTGGACAAATAAAAAGAATGTTCATGTGAAACTTGTACATGAATGTTTATAACAGCGATTACCCCCAAACTAGAGATGGTCCAGATGGCTTTCACTGAGGGAATGGGTGGATGAACACACTGTGGTACACCCAAATGGTGGAATATTACTCAGCAATGAAAAGGATTAAACTGATACTCACAACAACAGGGGTGAACCTCAGATGCATTGTAGTTAATGAAAGAGGCCAGGCTCAAAGGCTTCATCCTATAAAACATCACTCTCATGGTGAAACTGTAGGAATGAAGAGGTGCCATAGATTAGGAGGAGGAGGTCCTGAGGACAAACAGGAGCTGAGGGTGATGGATTTGCCTGTGTCCTGACTGAGAGGTGATGCACGTGGAAAAGCTCATTGAATCCGACACAGAAAGGTGAATTTTACTGTATGCAAATTAAAAAGAAACTAAACTGAAGAACAAAGGGGAAAGAAACATTTCTTATGATTGGTTGGACTTCCAACTCCTTCCGTTTAAGCAGAGTGACTGGTAGAGACGTCCACACTTGGGGAGCAGCCTCCTCATTCACTGCTGTAACTGTCCTGCAAGGCTGTCTTTCTGGCTCTGAGAGTGTTTGGATGTTTACAGTCAGCATGGAATTACCAACTCATGATGAGAGTGGAGGTCTGCACAGACAGATTTGCTTGTTCAGGATCCAGGTGTGAGCCTCTGAGAGGAAGGTTTCAGCTCAGAGGTCTAGGCATGAAGAAAAGAGGCTAAGAAAATGCAGAGCCAGGCAGATGCCTGTGGAGGTACAGGAGACTTCCTGCAGGTAAGAATCCATGGCTGCAAGTCCCCCTAGACAATAAAAAACATTAAAAATATAAGTAAATGATAACTAACCAGAACCACGCCAGTTAGAATACTTTAATTATTCAGACTGTGCATTTCTCTTTATTTTCCACTACCCCCTGCTTGAAGATTAGAAGGTAAGAGCTGTACACATCAGTTACAGTTATAGCACTGAGACACAAAAGACTAACTCAACATCTTAAACCAAAGTGGGAAATTCTGGGGATTCCAGGATGGCTGATCTGGTGACCATCGGTGTACTTAAGGACAAGATTTTTTCACCTTTCTGCTCTGCCATTGTGTTGGCATTTGTTCCTGGACCTGCCCCTCATGGTCACAATGTGGCTGCAGTAGCACCCAGCTTCTCATTCTCAGAAAACAGCACCCCAGTGCAGGAAGAGAGGACAGTCCTGTGCTTCCTTTTAGGAGGTAGAAAACCTTCTCCAGGAGTCCCTCAGCAGACTGTCCTTCATGCCTCCATCTCAATCCCTGTGGTCACAGGCCAATGATTATAGGAACTCCTAAAGTGATCACTGTCCAGAGGAGTGGTCTAACTAATCAAGATTTAACCACCCCACCCCTCTGGGCTGGAGTGTGGCCCCAGCGTCTCTAAATTAGTAGTCATCTTATGCATGAACAAAACAGATATTTTTTTCTCTAAGCAAGGAGGCAGGTTTGGGTCAGAGGTATCTACCAACTTCTTTTGTGGCTTTTACAAAGTAAATCTCATAGAATTATTTTGTCCTTTAATTTCGGACACACTACTCCACATCTTCATAGCAAGTTGGATTAAAATAAGAAGGTGACTGTTGCCTTAGATTCAGGATAAGAGGCATCTAACAGCCGTATTATCCTTTAGGAGAAGAATCTGTAGGAGGTTGAGGGGGCATTGAGGGTGGTGAGGGCACCCTGGGAAAGGACTCATCATGAGAAGTGATGATCGAATAATGATCTTCAACTACCAAGAAGTTCTGTTACGTTTTACGTGGCTGCTCCTAAGACAGATGGGCACTTCTATATTTAGAAATATGTTCAACAATGAGGATTTTCATGGCAACCAGAAAAATGTTTGGCGATGACTCTTCAGTTAACTTTAATCATTCATTCATTTAGTTAACGAGAATATCTTGCCCCAGCCCAGCAGTTAATTGAGGCCTTCCATGGTGCTTTTTGAAAAGCAGGAAAAGAGGGAAAAGGAATGTGAGACACAGAGATGACATAGTCTGACAGAACTAGACCCAAGAGATAGAGGGCTGGTGGTGGGTGGCAGGGGGCAGGGGAACACCAGGAGTGATGGGCAGCCAAGTGCATGGGAGAATCCTGTGCTGGGCACTTCTGGGAGACAGGAAGAAAATGAACCAGATCTTGTGTTTTAAAATCTTCTCATCCATCAGGGAGATAACACAAGTACACTTAGAATCATAATGTATTATATTTGTGATAGGTGGTTAGAAAAAATCGGGAAGCAATGACCTGTAGCTTCAAAGAACTAAGAGCACTTCCTTGCCTAGGGACAGAAGGAGGCTTCTGAGGGGTTGGGGTGTGAGCCACATTTGGTTTGTACACAGTTGTTCTGATTAACCTCTGATGAATGAGTGTGGGAGAGTTCTGGATATTTCCTGGGATGGAGGGGGATGATAAAATAGATTTACTACAAGAAGGAATCAGTTTGGGTCCTTTTATAAACCAGGTTGGGTTCTGCGTTAAGTAGACCACTCACAAATCTGATTGACAACCTGCTCCCACTGGTCCTTATGCTTAGCATTCATCCTCCTCCTCATCCCAGGAACACATACATCTCTAGTTCACCTGGGCTCACCGTTCCATGGGAAGCACCTGATTTAACAAATTATTATAGTAATATATGTGTGGCCTTCACCAGCACAAACAAGAAAAGATCTCGTAGGTGAAGGCAGAAGGTCGAATGGGAGTTAGTTATCCAGGAGAAGTCCTTTCTGCCATTCTGGGAAACTTTTGGGCTATCAGGCGTCACACACTGAGTAATCACTTGACCCCACACCTGGGAATGAGCTAGTCTGGATCAACCCAGTGTCAGTTGGGCAGGTAGAGAGGTCCATTCGTTCCCTGGTCCCATCTTGCATAGACGGCCACATAAAACTCAAGTTCTTAAATTTCACTTTGGATTTAATTAAAACCACCAAGGTCATTCACTGACTATTCCAGCTAGTTAGGAGGTCTGTTCAATTTTTATGGGAATCCCATTAAAGTTCACTGCAGATATGTTAAAAATGCTAACTGTGCTACAGAAATTTTAAACCACTTTATGTGACTTCTGCCATGTGGAACAAGGGCATCAGACACCTACAACATCACCTCAAACTGAAATCAACTGCAGAGTCCGGCAGTGGTGGGATCCCAAGGACGTCCATGAGGTCGTCATGGCAGGAATTGACTCCAAGGAGACCCAGCTCCTTTGGCCTTGGCTGGCCCACCCCCAAGCTCAGTCCAGGTCCTTCCTGACTTGCAGGCAACAGATCTAGGGCCTGGGCACCCCTGAGAAGTCCTGTCTGGTGGCCAATAGCCATGGGTGACTATGGGCCCCTTGAGATGTGACTCATCTGGAATGAGACGTGCTGTGAGAGCAAAGCACACATCATATTTTGAAGACTTGGTGTTAAAAAAAAAAAAGCCTGCAAAATGTCTCATGAAGATGTTTCATGTTGATTATGTCTTGTAATAGCATTGGAATCTATTGGGTTAGATGAAATGCATTATTAAAATTAGTACTGCCTGTTTCTTTTCACCTGTTTTGATGTGGCTACTGCAAAAGTTTCTCATTGCATTGCAGTCCCACCAAACTCCCCAGTGCTTCCCCAGCTCACCTCCTCCCATCAGTCTGGGAAATGCCTCATTTTGCAGTGAGATGGAGGCCCAGCTGTCCCCTTGGACATGTCTTTTGGACTACTCTGTCCTCCTGTGTAAGGGCTTTGGAAAACAACAAAGGATATATAGCCCCTTCTGTATATGTGTGTGCTCAGTCCCGCAGTCTTGTCCAATTTTCTACTCCATGGACTGTAACCCACCAGATCCCTCTGTCCATGGGATTCTCCAGGCAAGAATACTGGAGTGGGTTGCCATTCCCTACCCCATCTGCATGCACCTGCCTTATTGACACCACCATCCATAACCCCTGGCTTGGGTCGAGGAGAGGGGTTGACCACTCCATGAAGGGAAAGGATCAACTTTTGTGCAGCCACCAGGTTCTATCAGTGTTGTTAATCCCCTTGCACAGATGAAAATGTGGAGACTTAGGAGATGAAAGAGCTCTAAGATCTTAGAGTCATCAGAAGGCTGGATTTAGGCCAGTCTGACCCCAAGCCTGATTCTTTTGAAGTAACATGGCGTGCATGACCCCAAGCCTGATTATTTTTGTTTCTAAAAAATTGATGTTTAAAACAGCCTCACTGATCAGCACAGCTTATCTGTATTTTTCACACACTCCCTGTGAATCCTGAGCTCTTGGCAGGGAGTGAGAGGGATAAATATGATCACCTCCTTCTACCTGCCTGCAGGTAAGTGACAGCCATCGCCTTCATCTTTTCTTTTTTCTTCTCTCTTTTTTCAAGCTGACAAGAGAGGGCTGCCATGTCAGCTCTCTGTGTAAGATCTTTAGGGATTCATGTCTCCCAGAATTTCTCAGGATCCCTTTGGTCACTTTCTTGTTCTCGGAGTGGACATGCACAGAGAATTTGGGTCTGGCCTCGGGTAGCTTCATTCGGAAGCTTCTATGGCCCTTTGTGAATCAGAGCTGCTCAGCCAGCTCATTCATTGCCTCTCGTAGTCATTCAAGGATGAGGACATGGGTCTTGGGGTCATTCTCCTGGCGGGTGGGAAATGAGGCCAACAGTGGAGAGAAGCAGACAGTTCTGAGACTCAGGCACCATTTCTAGAGTCCAAGATCCTGGCTCCCCTGTCCTGAGCTAGCCGAGGCTTTTGGACAATTTTAAGGTCATGACTGGCTCTTGGGTGAACAGCACCAACTGCTCCCACCCTGGTCTTCATGCCCTTTGGTGGGGATCCCAGGCCTCCTTCTGCCCTCTGGGGGAGTACTGGTCTGGATGGTCTCTACATATCATCTCCTTCCCACAGTCCTGTGGGAGGTCCAATCCCCTGCTTTCCAGAACCGGGTCTAAGCAGGGTGATCATGTGGCCCAGAGTTCAGGGACTCAGGGTTCAGGCCCACACACAGAGCTGTGTCTCATGCTGCCCCATGCCCCACTGCTGGGCAAGTTCAAGGGGATTGGAAGACCTCTGCCTCCTCCTCTGTCCTCTTCCTCCTGATTCCCGCTATAGACACAAACCATAGCATCTCCCAGGAAGTGACCCCTCATTTAGCACAGAGCACTCACACTTACCAGCTTCCCTGGTGGCTCTGTGGTAAAGAATCCACCTGCCAATTCAAGAGGCACACATTCAGTCTCTGGGAGAAAGAGATGGCAACCCACTCCAGTATTCTTGCCTGTGAAATCCTGGACAGAAAAACCTGGAGGGCTATAGTCCAGGGGGTCACAAAGTGTCAGACATGACTTAGCAACTGAGTTCACAGGCACTCACACTTACACTTACACCAAGACCCATGGCAGGGCCAGCACGGTCTGCTTCTTTCAGCCTTGGCCGTGGGAGCAGGCGGGATCCAGGGAGGTGCAATCAGCTGCACCTCTTTCACTGTCTCTCCAGTCCTGGTTCCATCTGATTTGCTTCTCCCTCCACTTCAGACCAGGGTGGTCAAAGAAAACATTTTGCTTCCCTAAAAATAACTACGGCTTGGTAATACTGAAAAGAGCCATTTGCTCTTTTCAACAGTGTCTCCTGTTGAAACCACATGGAAATTAAAGTTCTATCAATTATAACATAGAAAGTCTCTTTCAATGTAAACACCCACATGCAATTTACTTTGGGAGTGTGTATATACACAGCATATATCAAACATATTCAGTGATCATTAGTGATGGGCCACTGAGGCTTCCGACTGGTGCCTCTTTGGGCTGAAGACGTTGCTAGACTGTCAAGATGCCTGTCACGGGGGTCCTGTGCTCCTTTCAATTGTTTCTGGATTTACTCGGAGGCACTGAGGTCTTTGTTCGTCAAGACTGGAGTGATGGGGAGGCATGTGATCTACCCTAGCTGATCTGATGGCAATATTTGTGCATGCTCAGTTGCTTAGCCATATCCGGTTCTTTGCAACTCCAGGGACTGTAGCCCATCAGGCTCCTCTGTCCATGGGATTTCCCAGGCAAGAATACTGGAGTGAGTTGCCATTTCTCCCTCCAGGGGATCTTCCTGATTCGGGGATCGAACCCACGTCTCCTGTGTCTCCTGCAATGGCAGGCAGACTTTCTTCCTCTGAGCCACCTGGGAAGCCCGTTTATATTAAGTTAAAGATGCTACAGCCATCCTGTCGGTCATCTCTGCAGAACAGCCCTGGTGAAGTTGCCACCCCCTACAGCAGAGGCTACCCTTCCTCCCTGCCCTTCCTGCTGCTTCTCAATGTCCAGCTCCAGGTCCTGAGCCCCCAGGCTGTTTCCCTCCAGCCCCTGCCTGAATGCACTTGATCAGACCTTACAATTCCCTTTTGTCATGTAACCCCATATGTACAGGTTTAGGTGTCTCCCTTCCAGCTGTGTTGGCAGCATGTGGTCAGACAGAAGGCCCATCTTCATGCATTTGTTCATTCTTTTATTCAGCAAGTGCTATTGAACAAATCTGTTATTGATCTATCAGTTTCCTCCATTCACAGAAGTTGTGGTCAAATGGGGGTGATAGACAACAAACAGTGGAAAACAAACATATCTGTGAAAAGAATCCTGGGCGCCCCTGGGGGGTTATTGAAGACCTGGTCTGAGCAGCGGACCAGCCCAGGCTCAAGGATGCTGAGAACACACTTGACCCATGGTTTATTTAGTGGTTACTAAGTGCCTGTACCGTGAGGCTCTTTATCTAGTGCTCTTGCCGACCCAGTGTCTCCCCTTTCTCTAAATCAGGAAGCAAGGCTAGGGTGGAGGCAGAAACTCAACTGGCTGTCAGAGGAGACCGGGTCCTGAAGCGAGGCGGCTGATTCTAAAGTCCATGCTCAAGGCCACGGCCAGGTTGCGTTCAGGTTTCTCCATCAGAACTGCTGTGTCCCGTGATGTCCTGGGGAGGAAGCAAAATTGGCCCTCACAGTTGTCTCCACAGACCAGAGGAGCAGGGGGTTCCCTGCAGCCATGTGGCCTCAGCTCCTATTCGTCAGATGGGTGTCAGGCCATTGCCTCCTGGGAATTTCTGTGAAGTGTCAGTGAAGCAATGAGTACGTGAAAATTCCAGGAACCAAGCCAAGGACAGGCCCAGGGTGGTTGCCTAAGAGAGAGAGTGTGTGTGCTTTGTTCTGTTTGTTTGTTTTGTGTTTTGCAAATCTCCTGCGGGTGCTGTATGTCTTCAGTCTGCATAAAGCGGCTGGCAGCACCCACCAAGGCAGAAAGGAAGCGGGTCCCCCTGCCCTTGCTCTCTCCCCATAGGGAGAGCAGAACACTTATTTTATGTCTCTTTAATTTTGGTGAGTCACGCCTACTTTCTCTCCCTTTTTAGCACATTTGGCTGCCTTCCCCAACCTGCCTTCTAGGGGGTCATCGTTTCTTTTGTGATCTTGATGCTGATAAAAACACAAAAACAATAAAAAAGGTCATTCCAGGCAAGCAATCGTCTTGTTTATTGATTTGCCATGTCAGGTTCTTTTATGCAGACATACGTTTTATGATAAAACTTCAGACTTGCGTTTTATGACAATAAATAATGCATTGGGCTTTCTGAGCATTCCTGAGTCCACGTGAGGTCCGAGTCAGCTCCGGCTTCAAGTTTCCAGCAGGTCCTGTCCCCCCACAAGTTGCCGGCTTCCAGAGTTAAGATCAATTTTCTCTTTTTGAAAGATAAGCCATGGCCAGCTGGAAACCACCATCTCTAATTGGCAATTAAATTCCACCACTTGCTTTTTTATACAATATCTTCTCAGCTGAAGGACCTCTGTCATCCGGGGAAAGAGCAGCCCCACACCTTGACCAGAAGTTTTCACACTATTCTGACCTTCATCCAGTGCCTGACGTCCCCCCAGGAGGGAAAGCTATGGTTGTTGGAAGGGCCACAAGTTTTCTGGGAAGATAAGTGATGGCTGAGCCCACAGAGGAGGAGATGCTCCCCCTAGAAGGAAGGTTCTTTCCTACCAGTGCCTCACCAGCCCCACCTCCGGCTGAACCCAGGATTTCTCTTGATTTCTGAAGCTATAAGATTCTCTGCTTGTGGGGGCGTGAAGAAGCAAGGTAGGAATCTCTTGCAAAGGAAGAAGCATTGGTTCCCGAGGTCTGGCAGGGTGACCCCTGGGAGTGAGGGTCTGCCCAAGGTCCCACCCTGGATCAACACAAAGGTTGGTGAGAGTTTCCTGGAGAAGCAGGGGTGGAGAAGGACAGGTGATGGGCGGACCGGAGCCCAGTCGGGGAGGAGTATTCCAACCTGCATTTGATGGCTTGTGTTTCCTAAACCACCGCCTTCCCTCTGGGCCTCATTCATGTCTAGCTCCACCAGGGATTATGAAGCCCAAATCCATCTCCATTGTGGCCAAACGCCAGTGCCCGCAAAGCGATTAGAGCTAATTAATGACTTCCTGGAGAGCATCCGGTGTTCCCACAGCACCTTCAAATCCTGCTCAGACTCTTGTCTTCAGCCCCACCTGGAGGCCAGGGTGGATCTGGCTGGGTCAGGGTCTTGTGGTGGATGTGGGGCAGCAAACAGGGAACTACGGTAGTAACCGGTCCTGCAGCCCCCACAGGCATCTCTTGGCTGCTGCATAGTTATGCGGGAAAAGTACAAGTTCTTTGGTGATGATTACAATCTTAGTGGCTCCCTGGACGAACCAATCGCTTCCTGAGGTAGTAAAATGAACAATTCATCGTAGATTATTTGAAGGCAAATCACTTTAAGTGTAAGAATAAAAAGACAAATTGGCAATTGGATTTTGTGTGAGAACATAAGTGGATGATTTGCATTGGCGAGTGTGCCGGGAAAACTTAACGATGCTGCGGTGGGGGAGAAAATGCTGGAAGGAGGTCAGTCCAAGACGTTGTCATTTCGGGACACTTCTACATGGAACCCTGGAAGAGGCCCACAGGCCAAGGCACGGGCTTTCAAAAACCTCCCTGCAGCTCACTTTGCCAGAGCGAGGGACCAGCTTTCATAAGGGGCTTAGCCCTGGAGGACCCGAACAGCTTGTCAACAATGTAACTGATTTTTATACCACACTTTTTAATGGGACAAATATTGATGTTGTCCAGAATAAGTCTTTCTTGGATTGTATCCAGTTCCCAAGAGCAACTTTGATGGAGACGGCGGCTCTATTAGTTCCAATTTTGCAGGGTGAGCCCGAGAAGCAATTGCCTCTTTAAATTGCCAAGGTCTCCCGGGACAGAAAACCAGCGCTCTGTTGAAAAACATTCAGAAAGAGCCTACCCCCTCCGCTGATGAAACCTCTTCTCCAGCATATTCTGCTGTATGGAAATCTCGTTGATGGAATTCCCAGGGACCCTGTTCGGAATAAGCAGCATTGTGAAAACTGATGCTATTGCAGCCTCTCAGGGAGCGGCACCAAGAGGGTGCCCCCTATCCCCCACTTTTCTGTTCTTTCTTAAACAATTATTTTTACACTCAGCTTGGGGCTGGAGGGTGAGCTGAGCTTGCCGACCTCATATGGTTTACTGTCAGTCAGGAAAGAGATGCGGTTATTGGATGCAAATCCCCAGAAGGCTGAGAGGCAGCACTTGGCCGCAGATGGGCCTGGTACCAAGGGTGACTGCTGGACTCTGGGAAGGAAGAGCATTCTGATTCTCACCTCCTGGTTCCAGCGTCACACTCAGTCTCTGCAAACACCGCATCCCAAGTGGATACTGCCATCACCAGCCTGTGAGGCAGAAGGAGAGGCTTCTGTCTTAATAACAACCTTTTGGTCGAATGTATCTGGTATAAACTAAGTGTAAAGCAGCACTGTTTGCTGTAGGACTTCTCAGAATGTTTCTCAAGCCAACATGAGCATCACTAATCTTCCAGGTGAGGTGGGCTGTGTTGGGGTGCAATGTGTCCCTAGGGCTGTCATTCACTAGAGTCTCTTTTCTCAACTACATTTGCACACACCCTCTGTACCTGATGGTCTCCTGGGCAAATACACAAGAGTAGAAGAGCCAAAGTGAAAAAAGATGGCACACAGAACCCAGGGGGGTGGGCACAGGAGTGGGCTCAGGGGCACAGGAGCCAAACAGACCACCATGTTTAGGGAAGCAGCGCTGCTAAGATTCCTGGCAGCTGCAGGGCAGTTTTGTTTTCAGATGAGAGAAAAGTCTTTGTGGAGACCAAGTATTCCAGGAGCCAAATTCAGAAAGAAGGGCTTCTTCTGTTTGTGCAGGATCATCCGGGGCTGTAAAGCCAGGGCCCCGACAGGTCAACGTCAGAAATTAGTCCAGAGCATCTGCACGGACTGTCCAGCCGAGCTCTTCCCTTCTGTCTGTGATTTGCCAGTGTCTACTCAGCAGTGGGCAGCCTGCCGTCTGGGACACTGCTGGGCAGTTGCTAGGTACTCAGAAACGATGAGTGAAAGGAATGCACCCATCACTTCAGAGGGTCAGTTTATGATTTTGAGAATGGATGGTGTGACCTTGTCCATGGTGCATGGTTGTAACCACAGGAGAACACTGACTGCTGGGGTATGCTAAGAGAAAGGCTCTGGATTAGGCTCTGAGTCATGTTCTAAGTACCTGCATTCCTGGGTCCAGGTGCTACAACAACATGCCCCAGACTGCGCAGCTGAGACATCAGATGTTTACTACTCACACTCCAGAGGCTGGACATCCCATCAGGGTGTCTGAGGGTCAGCTCCTCCTGAGGCTCTCTCCCTAGCTTGTAGGCAGCTGTGTTCTCACTGTGTCCTCAGGCACCAGCATCCCTCATCGCTCTGTGTGTCTTCGCTCACTCTTCCTATGAGGACACCAGTCAAAGAGGTGATGGTCTACCTTAGAGACCTCTTTTAACTCCAGTTTCCTGTCTGAAAACCCTAGCTCCAAACACAGTCACCCCAAGTGGTACTGGGGGGCAGGACTTCAGCCAGTGAATTTGGGGGGAGTAGATGAATCACAAATCCAGCCCTGCCATTAACACTCCTAGGTCAGTCCAGATATGGGTGATATGACTCCAGTGTGTGCATGTGGGGTGTCCTTGTTCTTGGTCACACACAAAGCGGTGTCAGAGTGAAGCTGTAACTCAATCCTGCAGGACTCAGATGCGTGAGATGTATAATAATACATGTCAAGGGGGCTCGTCCAATTCCCAGCATTAGGCCCCTTCCCACTCCTCTCTCTGCCTCTTGGCTTCCAGTCCTCCAGGAGAGCCAGACCCCTGAGCTGGGGTGGGCTCTGCCACTCTGGAAGGTGTTGCCCTGTCCCCAACTCCAGCCCATATGACCTGCTGCCACACCGTGGGTCTGGGCTGCTGGCGGGTCCCGCACAGGAGGTTTCAGCTTGGCTGGGGGCTGTGAGGATGCACAGGGCCCCTTCCAGGATGAGCAAAGCCTGCACCTCCACCTGGCACTATGATGAGCTTTGCAGGGATGTCTGAAACCCGAGATGCGAGACCAGCTTGCTCAGCCTGGTGGGATAAACTCAAGACACAGCCAAGCTCTGTAGGTTCAGCCTCCTTCTCCTTACATGCCTGTATATACATTTTCTTTTCAGATACCAGGTTTGCTTTATTGACTTGGAGCTGGCCAAGCAGGGAAGAATATGTACATAAAAATTTGCCGGCTACACGCAGTGTCTCGTTGTTGGGGAATAAATCCACTCTGATCTGGCTGTCTTCCCAGCCAGGTTTAAACAAACAGCCTCACAGTTCAGTCCCACTATTTTCGACAGATGACTCCAATCTGACACTAGGTGGATGCTCGGTGCCCCGGGCATCGGCCGTGCTGTCCTGAAGAAGCCTAGGGCACCACTCTGGACGATGACACTCACGTCTGTACCTGTCATGTCAGTGCTGGGAAAGGACAGTGGGCCCGGAACTCACAGGTGCCTCCCTGGTGGGATTCGGGGTCTGCGTGGAGATAGGGGCTCTTAGGCGAGGGGCTGGTTTACCTTGGGAGTCATGGGGGTAAGAGGTAGAGTCTGAAAAGGGGCATTCTGGCTGTGGTGAGGACCCAAGGGAGACCAGAGCCCAAGGCCTGTGTCCTCCTGGCCCCTCGGGCTGGGAACCCTTCATTCTGCCTTTTTAAAGAAAAGCAAAGAATGATCATCATGTGAAAAAATGCACTGGCTAATAAAAAAGAAGGGACTTACCTGGTGGTCCTGTGGTTGAGGCTCTGTGCTTCCAATGCAGGGGACCCAGGTTTGATCCCTTGTCAGGAAACTAGATCCTGCAGGCCCCAAGTAAGACCCAGTGCAGCCAAATAAATTTTTTAAAGGTGTACTCAGAGACATCATTTTGCTGACAAATGTCCGTATAGTCAAAGCTATGGTTTTTCCAGTAGTCATGTACAGATGTGAGAGCTAGACAATAAAAAAGGCTCAGCGCTGAATAATTGATGGCTTCAAACTGTGGTGCTGGAGAAGGCTCTTGAGAGTCCCTTGGACAGCAAGGAGATCCAACCAGTCACTCCTAAAGGAAATCAACTCTGAATATTCATTGGAAGAACGGATGCTAAAGCTGAAGCCCCAATCCTTTGGCCATCTGATGCGAAGAACCGAGTCATTGGAAAAGACCCTGATGCTGGGAAAGATGGCAGGAGGAGAAGGGGATGACAGAGGATGAGATGGTTGGATGGTATCATTGACTCAACTGACATGAGTCTGAGTAAAAATCTGCTATTTTCTCTGATGGGAGGAGGGTTTAAAGCCACCGAAGAATAGTAAGGATTGTCTTTGAGAGGAGGGGGTCACAGTGCTTGTCTACACACTTCAGCCTCAGCTGGGGTAAGGGCCACACTCCCTGAGGTGGCTGGGATCCTGTGAAATTGTCAGCCTGTTCACATGCTGCAGCCAGGGGCCAGCGTCCTGGAATGAATACCAGGAAAGTGAGAGCTGTGCAGAACATTACCCAGGAAAACCCTAGCTCTGTGGTGGGTCTGGGCTGGGCCAGGGAATGCGTGCTTTCACTCAGGACAGACAATTCTTATAACTAACCACACTTGGGAAGTGCAAGAATGGAAAGGACTTAAGTCAGGAACAAAAACGTGCAAAGCTGGGAATAAAGACCTAAAGAGGCATCAAAATAATAATCCAAGGATGTGAGACTGAAAACCAAAATCAGCTGCACATTCTCAAAACTCATCCACTCTAACCTAACACAGTGGGTCTCAGACACATTTATCTTTTTATTTTCACATGGATAAAGCAACAGAGAAACAAAGGAAGTGTCCATATATTACCCTGAAACCAAAATATTTTCTCTGAAGAATCAGCCATAACTTTTAACTACTTCAACACTCATCAAATGCCACTGGTGCCCATGTGGCCTCTGTGAGTGGGGACGTCAAGCCATGTTATTCAACTAAATTATTACGATGCTGTCACTGTTGCTGAGTTGCTAAGTTGTGTCTGACTCTTTGTGACTCCGTGGACTGCAGTACGTCAGGCTTCCCTATCCTTCACTATCTCCCCATTTGCTAAAACTCATGTCCATTGAGTCAGTGATGCCATCCAACCATCTCATCCTAAATGATTACAATAGTAACCATGTATCACTATAATATAACTATATATTTTTACAATAGTAACTATAAATCATTACATGTTATTACAATAGTTACCACTGTTCATCCCTATGATGAAAACAGAACCAAACGTAGATCGGGTTTAACAAATCAGCACAGGCCTTTTCTGGAAGTTCCTGGGCCTTTCTCCGGCTGCAAAAAAAACCAGCCAAGGGGACTTAAGAAGGTTTTTGAAGGTTGCTCACCTTCAACATGCAAAGTGGTTACTAGAGGTAAAAGCAGGAATTCTTAGTGGGATGTTAATGTGTGTGTTGGTTTCTGGAATTTTCTCTTCTTGAGTCTGGAAAAGGAAAATAGCAGGTGCTGAGTTCCCAATGGGTCTGACCTCAATACTGTGACAAGCTGGTAAGATGCTTACAGCCCGGCAGTGTTGTTCTGTCAAACACAGATGTGAACATGGACATGAACACGGGCGAACATGGGTGTGGTCATGGGCATAAACACAGGAGTGGGCATGGACACGCTGCAGAGGGTGACAGGGCAGAGGCCTTGTGACTGAGGGGCGACTGCCACTCTCCACGCACAGCTCATCCTTGCCTGGACTTTCCTCGCATAGACACAACCACCTGAGACCCGCCCATCACAGAAGCGCCCCTTTCTGACTGCCTGTAATCCAGAGCGAGACTCCACTCCACTTCCTTAGTGGGTATGGACCCCCTGGGTGTGCGATGTCCCTAGCTGTAGCAGGTGACAAGCCAGCACGTTCCTCTGTGGACATCACATCCCCAGACCCTGAAGAGAGCTGGCCCGTTGGTCCAGCTCACCCAGGGCCATAAGCCCGGCTGAAAGCAGAAGGGATTTGAGGACAATTCAGCTTATGTTGCAGGATCAAAGTCTGAGGATCTCGATCAGGCTTGAGGGTGGCCCAGTGATGAGCAAAGAGGGGAAGAAAGAAAGGGAGGAGAAGGTTAGAGAGAGATACACAAGGGGAGAGAGCTAAGCTGGAGGGAGAGAGAGAGAGACAGAGCCACCTTACCCTGGGGAGGGGCACAGACCAAGGGCCCTGGGCTGTAGCCCTGGGTGTGAGCTGTCATCCTGGTCCAAAGCCCCAGTGCCCGTGTGCTGTGTGATGCACAGTAGTGGTACCCAGGATTTCATCTCCTGGCGTGGACAGGGAGCATGCCAGCCATAGCCAGCAAAGACTGAAGCCAGGTGGTCTCTCCAGTTTCTTTGCTTCACTTAGGATCCTTGTGAAATTCAAAGGACCCTGGGGATTGGCAAGAGGGCACAAAAGAGCTGAGCTTCGTACATATCCAAGTTTGCAGCTTCAAAGTGCGACTGCCCTCCCAGTGACACCTCTTGGAGCCGCTCAGATAGGTGACATAGCCAATCATCCATGGGGCTGCCATCTTTCAGAATAGAAACCCTGGCTCTGTGCTGGGAAAGACTGAACTCTTTTCCCAACTCATTGAAACTATTTTGACTCAGTCTTTAAGTCTCACAATTAATTAATCCATCTTCTGAGCAAACATCTTGCACCAGCTGAAAACGTGTGTGTGTGTGGCTAGGAGCGGGAATTGTACATCTGCCGTGTGGTTAGTTGTGCTGCTCAACACAAAATGAACACAGTCAGTGTGAGCCCAATAAACCTTCCTTGTCAACAAGAGGCTTGCCTCTTTAAAAAGAGGCCCACAGCTTGCTCCCCTAGCCAAACCCTTTGAAAGCTGCAAATTCATAAATAAAGCCCAAAATAGAATTTGAACATTAACTGCTTTACCCAAGGTGTGAAACGCTTAGCACTAAACAAACCCTCTTGCCGTAATTGTTATGTAAACAGTGGGATTGAATATAACCTGGGACAGACAAAGAGCCTGAAGGATCCTGCAGATTTGTTAAGATAAAGCCCTAAAGGCTTCTGCTCAGCCACTTAAATCTACTTAGGCCAGGCAGTTTCATACTTGGAGCGTGGGTTTTCTTCTCTTTGCTTGAATTCAGAAGACGGTGATGGCAAACATATTTTGATTGGTGGACTTACGAGGGTTCAGTCTAAGCTTATTCTGCCTTTAGTGTAAAAAGGAGAAATGACCCAGGAATCTGGGGATGTCATAGCACCTGAGGGACGTCCCACGTGCCATGTGAGGTCCAGTTCACGGCCATGCTGCAAAAGACTTGAAAACTTTCTATCAGGAATGGCTTATAACACCAGCAACCCGACAAGCAGAAGTTCTTATAAAGGACTCCATTTCCTCCATTCTATGTAGAATTAAATAGTGTGCTTGAAAAGCACACGTGTGTTTATTATTTTGGGGGATAAGAGAGAGAGATGCCAGTTGAGACACAAAAGCTTCACTTACATCAGGATTCCTTATTTCCCCATAAAAACTCATATGCAAGTGAAATTTTTTTTAATGGCAAAGGAATAAATTTACACTTTGACATTTAAACACATTCATTCTCTCTGAAAATTCCTCTCCACAAGAGTAAGCATTTGTGTCATATTAAAGTGAAAAGTGAGAGTGTTAGCTGCTCAGTTGTGTCCTACTCTTTGAGACCCCATGGACTGTAGCCTGCCAGGCTCCTCTACTCCATGGAATTCTCCAGGCAAGGATACTGGGGTGGGTTGCCGTTCCCTTCTCCAAGGGATCTTACTGACCTGGGATCGAACCCAGGTCTCCTGCATTGCAGGCAGATTCTTTACCTGTCTGAGCCACCAGGGAAGCCCAATATTAATATTAAAGAGATTAAAAGGTACATTGTTATTAAAAGGTACTTAGAATTGCCATTTTAAACCCCAAGTCTGGCCAGAACAGTTTGCCTGTGCTTAGCCTCACCTGCAGCCTGAAAACATGCCTCCTCTGTCCGCACCTACCCTCCTGGCACCAGATGCCAGGCCCATGGAGAATTTCATGCCAGGAAGAGTTAGAAAGCATAATTTGCTAACATTCAGTTCTTTTGTGTTGCATCTGAGTTTCACATTAAGCAGTTTGCACCTCAGAAAACATTATTGGATTTATGTTTCTGAAAGTACTTTTCATTATTCATATTTAAATTATGTTCCTTTGAGAAGGAGATAAAGCCTGGAAATTTTCATCAAGAGACAAATGATGAAGGTAGTGAAAAACCTCAGCCTTTTACTATTCGAGGTATAAGACATTCCAACAGTAACCAAAATACTGCAATAGCACAAAGTCTGACTATAATGTGTTTAATGATGCAAGGAGTCAGACGGGTTACTTGCAATAAACTGACTATTTAAAACTTTTGACATTCGATCACGTTGACCAGATGCTCAGCTTTGAGTCTAAGAGGATGTCAGTCCATCCTGCTCCAGGGTTTTGAGAGGACAACGCTCTTCAGGTGTGCTGGACTCAGGTACAAGGTGTGTTTAACTTGCCAGACAGGTGCCCAAACCCAGAACACCCAGCAGGGAAAACATGTTTTTCTTCATGGGAAGAAATTGTCCTGAGGAAAGAAACAGAACATCAGGCATCAGCACTGTTATTGGGTCGTCCTGGGTAGTCTTTCATAAAAAGTCAAATCAAATAAATAAATACATGAAGGTGTCACTTTTCTTTTAAATTCTTATAAAAACAATGACCCAGAATAAACTCTTTTTTTTAAAGAGAATTTTAAAAAGCATTTGAGTTTGCTACCACAAAAACAAAAACTGTAGGGTGAAATAATCCATTCTTGGAGCTTTATATTGGGGTGTTATCGTTGGTTACTTTCTCAGTCTGTCTGATTCTTTGTGACCCCATGGATTGCAGCCTGCCAGGCTCCTCTGTCCATGGGATTCTCCAGGCAAGAATACTGGAGTGGGTTGCCATCCCCTTCTCCATCGGATCGTCCTGACCCAGGGATCAAACCCTTGTCTCCTGCATTGCAGGCAGATTCTTTATCACTGAGCCACCAAGGAAGTCCTTATATTGGCGTCGTAGATACCTTAGTCTTTGATTTTCTGCTGAGCTAGGAAGTTCACGAGGGGCCCCTGTCCATCACAAGGACAGAAGCTACTCACCTGAGTGCTAACTAGGAATCAGGCACTACCCTAAGGCATAGGATGTGAATGATACAGGAGATCACATAGGTGGAAATGAGGAAGCACGTTCCCTAACTAGTCAAGTTGCCACACCTTGTCTGGCAGCTACCAGCTGAGACTGCAGCAGGGGGTGTCCTCTCCTGGGTGGGCTCCTTCCAGCCCTGGCAGGGGAAGCTCAGCAATGGTCCCCTCTCTGAGGTTGTCAGGGAGCAAAGCCCCTTCAACATCCTGGGTTTACTGGAGCCTGTGAAGGGCTCCCAGACTTTCAGAGTGTACCCGCATCTTTTCTCTGCCTGGTCCTAAGGGTGACTTCCACAGCCTGCTGTTAAGTCATCCAGGAAGTTCTCAGGACCCTGTGACTTTGAACTCCCTTCCTTTCCAACCTCTCTGTGCTGGGCAAGTCCTGTTTCATTGCATCTTCTTTATAGGAGCACTGGGGCAGGTCCCGCCTTGATACCCATTCCACAGATGCAGAAACCGAGGTACAGGGAGATGAAGTGCCCCCTCAGAAGCATTTCATAGCCAGCAGGCAGAGGCCTCAGGATCCCAACCTATTTTAGCCGAGCACTGAGCCTGTGGTCCAACCCCACCCACCAAGTCATGACCCCCAAAAGACTGTGTTGATGAGTATGAGGTTTTCTCATTTTGGACCCATGCAACTCTCTCCAGGGCTAGATTCCCAAAAGGCACTCAGTGACAATTTACCATTGATACTTTAGTAAGTGCAAGGGAGAAAAGAACTCCTTTAGTGAGATAAAGAGACCAGACAAGTGTCTGTTGTGGAGGTGGTGGAGGGTGCTCAGGCCAGAGTCTCTCAAACAGATTCATTGACCAGCTGACCCCAGCACCATGTCCATCAGACGCCCTGAGAGGGGGCTGCTGGTGATGCTGGTTTTGGCCTCACCGTAGACTTGCTGCGGTAGCTTGAGGAACTGGGATGGGCCCAGGAACAAGACCTTGGGAACTTCGTCCCCTTCATCTCCTGGAGGTAGCAGGTATCCTTATTGTCAGCAAGAAAGGAGTTATATCCTGTGCATACTTAAAACCAAAGCCAGGGAGCAGAAGTACCCAGAAGTCCTGAAGATAAATATTCTCTTGAGATAAAATGTGCTAACATTTGAAGGAAATAGCGTTTTGGTGCAGAGTGAAGGGTAAAGAACACACAAATTGTTCGGGGAGTCAGGTGAGACCCAGGCTCCTTCCAGAAGGTACAGTCCACTTCCTTGGAATGTTTATCCCACAAGGAGGCCTCGTGGCGGATAAATAGCTCCTCCGAGGTAACAGATCAAAAGTACTTACGTGCAGATAAAAGGATGAAATACAGCTGTAATTCTTTGTTATGGGATTTCTCGAGGACACCAAGAGAACAAGGTTAAAAAACGTTAAATGTTAAAAATGGAAAAGGACAGGAAAGAAAGAAATAGATGTTGCAAGGTTCACCAGTAAATAAAACCACGGCTTCTGAGAAAAGTCGCTGTCATGTGTTGTGGCATTTGCTTGGTTTTAAACAAAACTAGGACAAGCTTTTGGGTTAAACGTGGGGGTTTTGACCTTACACTTGGCCTAGGATATGAAATTCCAGGGAATCTTCCCATGAAACATCCCTCTTTAGAGTGTGGGCCCTTGGTACCAGAGCAATGAAAACCTGGCAAAGCCAAGGACCCCCTCAGAGAACAGGATAAAGCAGAGAGAGATGCCAAACGCTAATCTTCACCTGGAGATCACAGTGCATCCTTTACTGGCCACGTGGCTCAATACCCATTGGTCACAGACAGCAGGTTAGAGGAGGGTTTCAAAGCTTTGGGTTTCATCTCTCTCCTGTGGGCCTGCCTGCCACCCAGTCCTAAACCTGCTGCATCCCTGGGTCCCATGCCCAAGGGGCCTTCCCACCCATTGTCTCCGGGATCCACACTGTATGTCAGTTTCCCTTTCCTGGAGCCTCTGGCTCCTGCACACTTGGTCTGACCTGAGAAGAGAGAAAACCCTACTCAAGCCCCTCTGCTGTTAAAACCTGGGCTCTGTCTCTTTGCTGAGAGAGCTCCCAATTTTGTTGTCTCATATCTCCTCCTTTCTTTCCCCCTGGCTGGATCGATTCCAGGCCACCTGTAGCTGCACCTGTGTGTCTGGAAGGGCTGATCTTCAGGAAGCTGGATGAACCAGGCTGTCCACTCTCCCCTAAGTGACTGTTTTGCTTTTCACCAATCTTTTGTCTGAGTTATTTTTTTCCTATCTTCTTATTTGTAAATGTAATAGATCCTCAGAGCATTGTTTTGAGGATTAAATATCAGTCAAGTTAAGGTTAAAGGATGACAGAGGTCAAGTGAGTTTGATGGTAGAGAAGATTATGTGTGTGTGTGTGTGTGTGTGTGTGTGTGTGTGTGAGTTTTGTAATTTGGGTGCATACAAGGGGAGATGGCACCTTGGAGACTAACCTCCAGCTGAACCCTGGAAGACCTCATCCTCAGAGATGAGACTGAATAAGACTGACCTGACTGGGGAGACAATGAGAGGAGATAAAGAGCTGCCATCCAGGCTGTAGAACTGCATGGAGGGAACCTGGAGAAGAGGACCCTGGGGGTCTGGACCACAGCTGCGTCATTAAGCTCACCTGGGCTCAGCAGTGTCGGGGGAATCATTGCATTATTTTCTTCTTTTCTTTTAAATTTGTGTTGTGGTTCAAGTTCTGTTTCCTGTTCAATTCTTAATGTTATCAAAGACATTATTGTATTTTGTCGTTCTTTACCAAGCTTGCATTATCTTTTCATGGAACAAAGTTTAAAACATTTTTATCTTTCTTGGAATCTATAATCATGGGAAAATGCCTAGAAAAATATGGATTGCTGAAAAATCAAAAGGAATGCAGACTGGGGCCGTGAGATCTAATTTCACATCCTCTTCCCCAGTGGCTGACGAGGATGGTGACTGTGATGTTGGCCAGGCTGTGCTCAGAGCAGGAAGGGACTGGCCGCTCTGCAAGACAGCTGGGTGCTTCTGGGTGGAGGCACCCCCCTCCCAGTCCCCAGTTCTCTCCTGGATGGAGGGAACAAACATCTGCTCAAGTGTGACAGTAGGGGCACAGTGACCTTGATGAACTCGGCAGATGTTCTGGGGCATCAGTGACAACAGGAATACTGGGGATGATGTTCATCAGCAGCAAAATGAACAGATAAGTTTGTGTGACCCACAGGGGACCCCCAACACGGCGGCCCCCAGAGGGAGACATCAATAAGCCGCAGAAGAAATGACGTGTGCTTTTTAGTAGAAAGTTCAACAGCATACAAGGTTGTGCAAACACCAAGGGATCCATCCAGACATAGCAAGGTTAAAAAGAGAAGAGGATGAGAAACACACATTTCGTTTAATTTAAATTATTTTTTAACTTGGAAGATCTAATTGGCTTTATTTAATTTTTATTTTTCTTATTTAGCTGTTATGTTCATTACTATTTTTAAATTGAAAATCTAGTTGACTTTATGGAGTGCTGCATGAATGGGGCAGCGTCTCATCTCCTAAACAGAGAAGTGCTCCTGAGAAGCGCCTCTTAGGTTGGTGGTTTCTTCTGGGAGGAGGGGGCTGAGAGCAGAGGGGCCTATGGGCAGCTGTGAGCAGGGTGGCTCTCCCGTGACTGGAGGAGTTGTCATATGCTGTGCTTAGTTGCTTAGTTGTGTCCGACTCTTTGCGACCCCATGGACTGTAGCCCGTCAGGCTCCTCTGTCCATGAAATTCTCTAGGCAAGAATACTGGAGCATGCTGCCATGCCCTCTTCCAGTGGATCTTCCCTACCCAGGACTTGAATCCAGGTCTCCTGCATTGCAGGTGGATTCTTTATTGTCTGAGCCGTAGGGAAGCCCAAGAATATTGGAGTGGGTAGCCTATCCTTTCTCCAGGGAACCTTCCCAACCCAGGAATCAAACTGGGGTCTCTTGCATTGAAGGTGGATTCTTTACTATCTGAGCTACAAGGGAAGCCCAGGCATCATATCATTACTCACTATTATGTAAGCTGCACCTACTTATCACACATACCTTTTTTTTTCTATTTCTTCTTTTTTTATTTTTTATTATTTTATTTTATTTTACTTTACAATACTGTATTGATTTTGCCATACATTGACATGAATCTGCCATGGGTGTACATGAGTTCTCATTTCTGAACCTCCCTCCCACCTCCCACCCCATATCATCTCTCTGGATCATCCCCGTGCACCAGCCCCAAGCATCCTGTATCCTGTATCGAACATAGACTGGAGATTCATTTCTTACATGATAGTAAACATGTTTCAGTGCCATTCTCCCAAATCATCCCACCCTCTCCCTCTCCCTCAGAGTCCAAAAGTCCGTTCTATGGATCTGTGTCTCTTTTGCTGTCTTGCATACAGGGTTATTGT
The DNA here is from genome assembly GCA_006410935.1 of Redunca redunca. Taxonomy (NCBI): domain Eukaryota; kingdom Metazoa; phylum Chordata; class Mammalia; order Artiodactyla; family Bovidae; genus Redunca; species Redunca redunca. The sequence goes on from SJYQ01004059.1 coordinate 1,690,414, forward strand.
TACCATCTTTCTAAATTCCATATATATGTGTTAGTATACTGTATTGGTGTTTTTCTTTCTGGCTTGCTTCACTCTGTATAATCGGCTCCAGTTTCATCCATCTCATTAGAACTGATTCAAATGTATTCTTTTCAATGGCTGAGTAATACTCTATTGTGTATATGTACCACAGCTTTCTTATCCATTCATCTGCTGATGGACATCTAGGTTGTTTCCATGTCCTGGCTATTATAAACAGTGCTGGGATGAACATTGGGGTACATATGTCCCTTTCAATTCTGGTTTCCTCAGTGTGTATGCCCAGCAGTGGGATTGCTGGGTCA